>PVKE010021775.1:0-26184 GCA_004027555.1 Craseonycteris thonglongyai
GCGTTTACAGAGCTTATCATTTCAGCTATATTTTTGTCTTTTCCCTGCAACTCCAAATTGAAAGAATCTAGTTTTTCCATGGTGTCAGCAAGAAAACCCAAATCCACCAGCCAGCAAGAGTCTGTTAGTTCATCATAATTTTCATTTTTATCATGTATAAATGTTTTTATTTCTTCAATTAAGTTCACAAATCTTGTAAAAACTTTACCTTGACTGAGCCAACGTACTTCAGTATGCAGGATGAGATCGTATTCTTTATCTTCAGTATCTTCTAACAGGGCCTTGAAAAGTTGGTGTTGCAATGGAGCTGCTCAAATAGTTGATTATCTTTGTGACTGTTTTCATAACATGTTCAAAGGGCAGTATTTTCAACACAAAGCTTCCTGATGGATAATACAGGGGTAGGACATAAAATTTGAAAATGATTCATCTTTCCTGCAAAGGGCAATAAATCCTTTGTTTTGACCAACCATTGCTGGTGCCCCATCGGTAGTTATCGCAGACAACTTATGCAAAGGTATGTTGATCGACCTGGCGTATGTTCTGAAAGTTTTATAAATATCCTCACCTCTCGTCTGTCCTTTCATTGGTAATATTTGCAACAGCTCCTCTTTTACTGTGAAGTGACTAAATACCATTCTCACCATAACTGCCAACTGTGCAGTGTCTGATACGTCCGTTGACTCGTCAAATTGCAGAGAGAAGCAGTCACATATTTCCAAGTCAGTCTTTAACTGAGTTTGCAAGTCTTTTGAAATTGCGTGTATTCTTCTTGTGACTGTGTTATTTGACAACTGTAGGTCTTGTATCACCGACATAATCTCAAACTTGTTAGAATATTCCTCAAACAAACCATCGGCAGCAGTCAGAAATGCTTCTTTGAACAAGTCACCATCCTGGAAAGGTTTTTTCTTCTTTGCGAGCATGTGAGAACTTTTGAAAGAAGCAATGGCTGCCTTTTTAGATTTTTCCACATGTCTAGTGAAAACAGTCTGTTGAGTAGTTCAACTTCATTTTAGTTGATTTATTTTTTTCTTTCTGACTTCAGATTTAAGTGGATAATTCGTATCAAAAGTGATATGACTTGTCTGAAAGTGACGTTCAACATTATGTTTTTTTGGCACTGCAATACTACTGCCACACAACAGGCAAACGCATTTACCTTTTAAATTAATGAAACAATATGATTCCTCCCAGTCTGTGTTAAAATTATAGGTTTGTTTTCTCTTATTTGGTCCACTCATTTCAGGACTAAAAAAATAAAAATAAAAATAGTTATAGAACTACAATATCATATCAAATTGCCACCATAATAATAGATCACCTACCTCGCTTTTAGTTCATTTAAAATCGAATATATCAAAACCCTGTGATCCTAGCTAACTGTCACGACCCGATCAGTCCAGCAACCGCAATCAGAATGGCAACGTCGCGTCTCCCGGTTGGGTGGAGGAGAGTTTAAAGAGTGCAGCGGCTACACAAGACGCGACATGTACAAAGGCGAAAGCTAGGGACAAACTTATACATACGATATTGCAAACATACCAACGAATAGGATAAACCTGTGTAGATACTCAAACAACATTTTAAAATTCTAACAAATGTATAAAAATAAATTATAGTTTTACTTAGTGTTTATGAAAAACATCTGATGCAGTCAAATAATGGCAGGTGCACACAAATCGGGCTGCGGGCGCCATGGCACCCCCGGGCACAGGGTTGGGAATCCCTGCTTTGTAGTTTGAATTTATATCTGAGGTATCAATATGAATTTATGAGACATTTCATTTTTAAATATGCATATACACACATTTATTTCCTATCTGCCCACTGGAAAAGCCTAGAAAGAAAGAATTCAGTAACAATGAGCATTTTTGGTTTCTAGATAGTAATCTTAAAATGTTATTATTTTAAAAAGAGGAAGAGCTTTTTGGAGTAACAGGTAGAACAAGAAATATAAAGATAGGGAAGCTGGGATGGCTCAGTGGGTTAAGTACTCACTTTGCAGCCCCAGGGACAGGGATCAAATCCCGGCCCCAGCCCATGCAAACCCATATGCTGAACTGGGGTCTGTTTCCCATGCAGGAGGTCCTCAGTTCAGTTCTCATCCCCTGGTTCTGCCCCTGGTTCAAGGGGGTGTGCCTTGCATGCGGGAGGCCCCCAGCCCAGTTCCCACCCTGCCTGGCCCCCACCCACCTGTGTGGAATGAGACCATGTTGAAAACAGATGATGTACAACTATGGAGACTGCTCTGAGCCTTCCCCTTCTCTCTGTCTCTGTCAAAAACAATAAAATAAATCTTAAAAAAAAAAAAAAGAAAAAAAGAAAGAAGTATAAACATAAGGAGATAAGTCTGGTACATCTTGACATACCAGATATCAAGAAAACTATCGAGGCTTGTTTGGGCTTCAGTCAAGATTAAAACTGAAATAGGTTGAAACACAAAGTATGTATTTAAATCTGTGTGTTTATAATGATTTTTTCAAGTGGTCACTTCCTAAAGATAACAGAGAACTGATGCATAATCTCAAAAGTTGTGTAAATCAAAAGAGAAAATCAGGCATCTGACTGAACTATACCTCCATCACTTACTAAATAGTAAATGAGAGGAAATATTATCCTGTAAAATTTTTCCAGCTAAGTGAAAACAAAATGGTAGAATTAGAAAAGTACCATATGGCAACTCGTATAAATTAATGGATCTAGGCATTGAGAATCAACAGTTGCTAACATCAAACAAAGAGTGAAAAGCAGGCATTCTGTTCCTCCTGATGGAAAATCCACAAAGTCACCAGTAGTCTTGTCAAAGAGATCAAACCAGAGTCTGATCCATTCTCTGTATTCAGCTGCCAGTTTGTAGGGAAGCCGATAGAAGCATATGTCAAAATGCCCCATGCAGACATGAGCAGCAGAATCTTGCCTCTGGGAAATTCAAATGGCTAAGTTCTTCAACATACAAGTTTTAAGGAAAAGAAAAGGATGTAGGGCAATCTATAATTATAAAATGTTAAATATATATATCTCAAATAAATGCTCTCTGGTATGCATAGTTGAGTGACAAAACCATTTTAAATACAAGGAAATGATTATGCAAAGAAGTCACCCTAGTGGCTACTTTTTGAGAGAGGGTGGCTGGGTGTGGGGAGGGGAGGGAAGCCCACAGAGGCCCCTCAAGGGTGTCTGGCAAAGTTCTGTGAATTCTTTACTTGCATGACATTTACAAGGGTGTTTGTTCACCTTATAAAATGCTGCTAAGCTACGTATTTGTTGGGTTTTCTGTATCTATGTTTTATTTTAGAATGACCAAGCTTAAAAGATAATAATCCCAGCAAAAAGGTACAAATACTATTATTATGTAAAGAATCTGAACCTTTGAATCAGATAGGTCTAGCTTTAGGTTCTGATTTGCCACAAAAACAAAAAAACTACTATGGGATTGACTTCTTCACACCACAATCTCTGCTTTGAGAAATGGTAATAATAGAACCTAAGAGTTCAAGCACTCAAATAGGTACTCAATAACTATCAGTTTTATGAATTTTTCTCTTTCTTCCTCCTTGTTAAGTGTTGGCTGGAATGATGGGCACAACTGAACCCCTGTAGGGTTAGTGAGGAATTTCAGAGGATTCCTGGTAAAGTCTTGAGCAGAATTTTTCAAATGAAAGAGATAGGACATTAACCAAGTGAATGTGAGTGGCATTCGTGTGGGTGGGCAGATAAAAAGAGCAGTTGAGTTACACAAAGGAAAGGTCAGTAAGTGGGTTTGCCTGATGAGGTGACTGAGGCCAAGTTCAGCAGCCTAACTACCTACAGAGGGTGGAAGGTAACATCGGTGAGTGAAGCAGGCTCAGTGTCCGTAAAGGACAGCAGCGCAGGTGCAGTGATAAAAGGCAACTGACCTCAAGACTCAGCCTCAGAGAAACAAGAGGGAGTGGGTGCGTGCTATGCACTGAATGCTTGTGTCCCCCCAAATTCACATGTGGAAACCCTACCTCCCAAATGACGGTGATAGGGGGTGATGAGGCTTAGATGAGGCACAAGGGTGCAGCCCCTACGAATGGGATGATGGCCCTCCTAAGAGTCATGAGAGAGCTTGCTTCCTCTGCTCTCCACCGCGTGAGGACACGGAGAAGTCGGCAGTCTGAAACCCCAATGAGAGCTCTCACCAGAACCTGACTGGGCTGGCACTGTGAGGTCAGGCTTCAGCCTCCAGAGCTGTGAGAAATAAAATTTCTGTCATTTACAAGCGACCCAGTCTATGGTACTTTGTTATAGAATAGACCGAGCTTGTGCAGCCTGTGGCCTATGGGCCGCATGCAGCCCAGGAAAGCTTTGAATGTGGCCCAACACAAATTCATAAATTTTCTTGAAACACTATGAGATTTTTTGTGATTTTTTTTTTTTAAGCTCAGCAGCTATTGTGAGTGTTTGTGTATTTTATGTGTGGCCCAAGACAATTCTTCTTCTTCCAGTGTGGCCCAGGGAAGCCAAAAGTTTGAACACCCCTGGAAAACTGACTATGACAGTGGGGTTTATAAGACTTCTTGGGCTTTTGAAAAGTCTGTTAACTAGCAGAAGATACAATCTATAAGGTTCTCATTAGTCCTTCAAATCCTTGACAGGGAAAACAGCAAGATTTTTCCACAATAGAACCTTGCTATCTACGCTGAGACCACGTGACAGAGCACTGACGTGGTAAAGAGAAGTCTTTACTACGCACACGTGGCCGACTACAGTAGTGATGGAGCATAAATACACCCAAGATCCTAAAATCCTCAACCTACAAAATAACAAGGCTTACTGGCGAATAAGTGCAGGTCTACAAAATAATATTTATTTGTGTCTACATTACTATAAGTTTCAATGAATGCTCCTTCTCACTGGGTTTCTTTTTAGAAGTTTTTTTTTTTTAAATATAATACCTTTCCAGGCCATTTTTATACCCTATAAGTGATCAGTGAATCTATTTGATGCTTAGGGTGAGAATGAAGTAACTAGGACCAAAAGTTGGCCTGTTAGACACCAATGGCAAGACCCCATCCAACCGCAAGGGATAGGTGATTAGAAAAAGTCAGACCTGGTGAATTAATTCAATTAATTATAGTAATAACATCTAACTCCACGTGGCTCTTGTCTTAGCCAGGCACTGTGTTAAATGCCTACTTGCATTACCTCCTTTAAGCCGCACCAACACCTGTGAGAGGGGTGTTATAGGCCCCACGCTACCAATCAGGAATGGAATCCAGAGGACGAATCATTTGTCCAAGGTCACACCATTAGACCCAAACCCATGTTCTCTGACACCAAAGCCCCATGCTCTGATGTCATTGCCAAAGAAGCCTACCTCATGGTGACTCGGGTTGTCATTCTGGTTCTTCCTGATTTGTTTCCAAGGGTCCCACGATAGAGCTTTTCACTTAGATTTCCCCACAGCAGAAGCATCCGAACCTGAGCCAATCGCCCCACATCCAACTGAGACGCTGAGGCCAACAGCTGTCCTGCTGACCCCAGGGAAGGAAAAGGGTACAGAACGTGGAGCTGGGACCTGAGTACAAATTCCAGCTCCAGCACTCTCAAGTGGCTGAGGCCCTCCCATTCTGTTCTCTTTGGCAAAACAGAAGTCAAAGCTATCCCACTGCGCCATGGCTACTAGAAAGATTAAATAAGATAACAAGTATGGAACAGCCTAAAATGCTCCAAGTTCATCCCACTCATCCTACGTTCCCCGCCACCATGTCCTTTGTATATACACAGCATGCATCCCAGATTTGAGTGTTGTCTGAGTACGTTTGGTTTGGTTTTTCTCCTTTTAAAGGATCCACACATTACCGCAAGTTCAACATATCTGAGAATATTTATTCCTCCAGCACTTTCCAAACTGGTCCAAAATCCCCAGCAAAATCTGGCCTGGAAGTAGTCTCACTGCCCAAATAAGTCACGGTCATGAGGAGACACAGACAGTTCCCGACAGACTTGTCCATATGTCATCTGGAGAGTGTCCCTTTGAACATGAAAACTGAGCCAACTCCAAAAGGGTCCCCTGCCTCCTAACAGAGGGATGGAAAAGAGAGAAAAACATCAGCCACTCAGACACTTCCCGTGGCTTCCTTCCTGGGGACGCTGGGCCAAAAGAGGGATTCAGGGGAGCCCAGCCCCTCTTTGTTCTTCACAGAGCACCCTGCTGAGGAGGAGGAGCAGAGGCAGAGAAGGGGCTGCCCCATCGGGTCTGGTCCAGAGTGTCCCTGGCGCACAGCAGACAGCCGACATCACCTCTCAGAGACCTAATGTCTTCAGATTTCATCCAGCCAGGGGGAGGCAGGGGACACTAAGTGCTTTTAAGGTGTCTCTGTTTTACCAAAACGTGCGTAGGAGGTTATTAACTTCAAAGGAAAAGTAAACATACCCTCCTTGCTCTCTCTTTGTGCTTGAAGCTCAGACAGGCCCACGCTGGGACTGCCTACGTAATGGGGAGTCCCGGGGAGGGTACCAGGGCCTTGGCTCCCCCCTCGGTTGCAAAATGACTTTTAAACACACTCTAGAAAAAGAAAGCTTTTTTGGGCCCTCCAGAGGCATATGTGTTCCTTGAGTAAAAATAGAATTATTAGGTAGGTTTCTTATAGGTAAAGTTTTGGAATTTAAAAAAAAAAAATAGAATTTAACAAACTAGACTGCTAATGTTTTTGCTTCAAACTGCCAAACTTTACCTTAATGAGGAGATTCTGAACCCAGAATAAGCTTTCACCCTAACTCTTAAATCCTCGTAACTTACAAAGGAAAACAGTCAAACGATAATACATTGTAATTCCTGTAAAGATTTCACAGAGAAAAAGGTATTTACTTGTCATTTCCCCTTCCCCCTATTTGTGAGTGTGTGCATGCGTGTGTGCGCACGCACACAGATTTAAATGATGTTACCGGTACGTTAAAGTGCTCTATCCACTATCACAGCAGTGGTTTGACGACCCTTTCCCCTTTAAGGGGGGCTCAGTCTTTGCCCACCCACATTCCACTTCTAAGCAGTGGTCTCCAGAGCATTTGGAGGCCAGTCTCATCCCACCTAACTCCTCAACAACTGTGACAGAGGGTACACTTCTCTCTGTTTCCCATAGATACCACCTCAAAATGACCTTGCCTGAATTGCTATGGCTCTGCTACTTCCCCCCACCCACGTTGGGGACCCACACCGCCCCAAAGGTGGATGTCACTGAATGTCATCTCATCACACCACTGACCCGGCAGAAAAGGAGGGGGCTCGTGTTCTTGTCGGCCTGTTCTGAAGAACTCCACTTGAGGAGCTGGTAGTGTGGGATGCGGTGCACCCCACAGAGAACTGGCAGAGACAAACCCAGGAGGGCTGCTGCTCTGAGGTGGCCTCAACTAGCCCCTGTAGCTGGCCCTAAAGGAATAGGGGTCCTGTGACCACGGCGGCTGCATCACTAGAGAGGACCCTGACATTAAGTCTCCCAGGTCCCTTTGTGGCCTCCGAGGATGTCTGGGAGTGTGCGCGCATAAGTACGTGTTGGACCCTTGAGTTCCCACTCATGGTGGGGCAATAATAGTGACTCTGCCCTCCCCTGTCCAGCATCCTGGGCATTATGCCAGGCACCCGTTGGTCTCCTAGATGTCCAGTGGTACCTGTGTCATTTGCTCCATCTGCATCTCACTCTCTAACCTGAACAAGCTCCCCTGCCACCTTCCCATGAGCAGCATTTTTCCAGGTATGCCAAAGGGGGAGGACAGTTGGGATCCTGCTTTGATGGGCACAGTCAGCGCCTGCCTAGAATCCGAGCACACCACGGTGCATGCCGCGTTAGACCCCCAGACACCAGCGGGCGCTCCCACCATGGAGGCTACTTGTACAGATTCTTTCAAACAAGCCAACAAGATGCTGAATTACCGCACAACCCACCCCCTCTCCCTGCTCGCGGACATTTCTATATTATGTATTAATGAGGTATGTCCAATTGAAAACTCAAACCCAAATACAGTTGTTCATCTAAAAATAGATGCTTCCCTATGTGATTTTAAAGCCTTCAGGCTCTTCCTCCAACGTTGATTATCTTGATTTTGCTATAACCAAAATATAAAGATATAAAAACATGATATAAAAACAAGAAAAATAATCCTTTAAAGTTAAGTGCTTTGAACAATTAGTATCAATAATCACACTTGGATATTTTCTGCAATATTAATTTTGAAACTGAGCACACTGTTTTGCTGAGCCAGACACCAAGCTGGCTAGGACTTATTTTCATCCTCATTTCATCCAAGGAAATGAGTCTGTAATATGAACCATGTCATTTACCACCTTAGACCAATGGCCCCACAGCCGTTTTGCTTCTGTTGGCCCTGACTTTTAGTGGTCACAACTCCATGAGGCCAAGGAGTCCAGTCCTGCTTTACCATCTGGCCAAGAAATAGCCTTTCCTTCCTGAAACCCCAACTATGCAGAAGACACTCAGCAACCGTGTGCTGGGCTCGTGAGCGCAGCCGAACAGTGTTTTGGGTGCTTTAAGAAACAATGTCACCTGAGAGCTTCAGCTCCCGGGCCTAGCATAGCGCCTGGCCCAGAGTAGGTGTCCAGTACTGACTTGCGACTATTGAATTAGACACAGGCCGTGTCCACATGCACAGGGTGTCAGAACGTCAGTCACTGTCACCCACTGCAGCTGAGTTAAGCCTGTTCCAGGGAGAGGACTTACCTTTCCAGCATCCTCTGGAATCAGGAGGAAGCATATGGACTCAGGTATTGGGCTTATTCATGGAGCCAAAGCTAGAGCCCCATTCTGAGGACTAAAGCCCAGTGCTTTGAAGTTGGGGAAGCCACTTGGAGGAACTGTCCCAATACCTGTCAGGTAGGGAGCACTCCTTGAGCAGACCGAGATGAAGGAAATTGAGGGACCACTTTCTCATCCATCCCTGAGAGATAAGACATGAACAGCTGAGCACCTTAGTACCTAGGGGAGACACTGAGGCCGTAAGAGTGAGCGCTAGGGCAAGTGAAAGCAGTTCTCAGACTTCCAAACTCCCGCACTCAGGTAAATGTCCTCAGCCATAGCTGAGGGAGTGATCGGGGCTGTGGAGACTGCCCCGATCCGAAAGCTCAGCTAGAGGAACTTCCCAATTTTGTGTTTCTTCTAGAAGTTTGAGGCTACTTTCATAGTCCCATACTTTTCATTGAAGTCATAATTCTTTGGTTTGATCCTGCTAATAGCTAGAATAAGTAATTTCAAAGAGTAAATGAGAAAAAAACTTTTCAGGTAATAGTTTATAATTCTTTTCATTTTGGAAGATATAAATGTAATCATGGTCTGTAGTGCTAAAATAATGTTTCTGAGCCCCAATTCACTAAAAGTATATTAATATTTAATAAGTAAAGTATTATAGTTTAATTATCATTATAGAATCACTTTAATCTATTGCATGTCTAGTCTCTAGACCACCCATATTTATCCCTAGAGTCCCTATTTTCCATAGGGTAATGTAAACAAGAAAGGAATAAAACCCTCAATAAGTAGAGAGATATCACATGTTATTATGACAGAAAAAGGGAGGAGGAAAGAAAGAAGAAAGAAAAGGAGAACTAAGGGAAAGGGAAGAAAGAGAAGAGAAAATAGAAATCACAAATGTAGTTAAACTCAAGATAAGGACGTACCTTCTAAGCATAAAAGCAAGGGAAGAAACATTTTTGTAAACAAATAGATATGACCATGAAAAAGTTTTCAACATACTTGTTGAATTAAAAAACTGTCAACCAACAAACCAGAAAAAAATATTTGCCACAAGTCTAATAGACAAAACTTACAGACTTCTTATAAATCAATAGGGAAAATTCTCATACCTCACTTTAAAATTCAAAGGAAATGAATGGTAATTCATATTATGAAGATTCAAATTTTGGTAAGGTTGGTTGCAGGACACAAAATCAAAATACAAAAATCTATTGCATATCTACACATCAAAAATGAATGATAAGAAATAGAAATTAAAAAAACAATTTTATTTACAATTGCATCAATAAGAATAAAATACCTAGGAATAAATTTAAACAAAGAGGTGAGAGATCTATACATGTGAAACTATAAGACACTGACGAAAAACATTGAAGAAGGAACAAATCAATGAAAGAATATTGTGTGTATATGAACTGAAAGAATATTGTTAAAATGTCCATTCTACCCAAAGCAATATACAGTTTCAATACAATCTCTATCAAAATTCCAAAGGCATTTTTCACAGAAATAAGACAAACAATCCTAAAATTTTCATGGAACCACAAAAGAATATTAATAGCCAGAGCAATCTCGAGAAAGAAGAACAAGGCTGGAGGCATCAAGCTCCCTTGTTTCAAACTATATTACAAAGCAATAGCAATGAAAACAGTATGGTACCAGTATATATTCATGCAACAGAGTAGAAAGCCCAGAAATATACCCACACATATATGGCCAATTAATTTACAAAGGAGCCAAGAATGTAAAATGGGGAAAGGACAGTCTCTTTAATAAATGGTGTTGGGAAAACTGGACAGACAAATGAAAACAGAGTAAAATTGGATCACTAACTATCATCCACCATACAAACACACACACACACAAATATGTTAAAAATTTGAATGTAAAACCTAAAACCATAAAAATCCTATAAGAAAACATAGGCAGTAAGCTACCTGACATTGGTCTTGGTGATGAATTTTTGAATTTGAAGAAATGGCAACAAAAGTAAAAACAAGATGGATTACTAAAATGGACTACGACTATCAAACTAAAAAGTTTCTACACAGAAAAGGAAACCATCAACAAAATTGAAAGACAATCTACTGAATGGGAAAAAAAATATTTCCAAATCCTCTATCTGATAAGAGGTTAAAAGCCATAACATATAAAGAATACATGCAACTTAATAGCAAAAAAAAATTTTTTATTAAATAATGGGCAAAAGACCTGAACAGGTCATTTTTACAAAGACATATAAATGGCCAACAGGTATATGAAAAGGTGCTCAACATCACTAATCATCAGGAAAATGCAAATCAAAACCACAACGAGACACTAATATTACTAACACTATTAGAACATCTATTATCAAAAGGACAAGAAATAACAAGTGTCGGTGAGGATGGGAAGAAAAGAGAGCCCTTTTGCACTGTTGGTGGAAATACAAAATGGTGTAGCCATTATGGAAAACAGTAGGGAGGCTCCTCAAAAAATCAAAAACTAGAACTACTATATGATCCAGTGATTCTACTTCTCAGTATTTGAAGAAAAAAATTAAAAAACACTAACTCTAAAAGGATATATGGGGGAAGCCAGGATGGCTCAGTGGGTAAAGCGCTCACTTTGCAGCCCCGGGGACCGGGGATCGAATCCCGGCCCCGGCCCGTGCGGACCCATATGCTGAGCTGGGAGCTCCCCCAGTTCAGTTCTCTCTCTGTCTCTGTCTCTGTATCTCTCTCTGTCAAAAATAAATAAAATATTTAAAAAAAAGGATATATGTACCCTTATTTGTTACAGCATTATTTACAATAATTAGCCAAGATATGGAAACAATCTAAGTGTCCACTGACAGATGATTGAATAACGAAAATGTGGTTGACATATATATATATATATATATATATATATATATATATATATATATATGATCTCTCACCTATGTGAAATCTTTAAAAAAAATAATGACGCATAGATATAAGGAACAGATTAGTGGTTGCCAGATGCAGGGGGTGAGGAATAAGCAAAATGGATGAAGGGAATCAAAAGGTACACTCTTTCAGTGATAAGATATATAAGCCCTGGGTGTGCAGCTTACACCATGGCAACTGCAGTTACTAATACTGCATTGTGTATTTAGAAGTTGCTAAGAAAGTAGATATTTAAAATTCTCATCACAAGAAAAACAAATCTGTAACTACGTGTGGTAATGAATGTTAACTAGACTTATTGTCGTGATTATTTCACAAAATACACAAATATAGAATTATTTTGTTGTACACTTGAAACTAATATAATGTTATGTCAATTATACCTCAATCAAAATAAATAAATAAATAAATATATAAATAAATAAATAAGAGGATGCCAGGATAGCTCAGCAGGTTGAGCACTTGCTTTGCAATCACGAGGTCCAGGGTTCAATTTCCAGCCTAGTCCTGTGCAAATGCATGTGCTGAACTGTGGCACAACTGGTAACTGCTGAGCGCACAACAAAGGTTCTCACCTCCCATATGTGAGGCCCCCAGGCTCCACATGGCCCCACATCCACCTGTGTGGAATGAACCATATCACAGCTAATGACGTACAACTATGGAGACTGCTCTGGGTCCTCCCCCTTCTCTCTCTCTCTCTCTCTCTCTCTCTCTCTCTCTCTCTCTCTCTCTCTCTTTCCTTCAAACAATAAAAAATAAATCTTAAAAAAAAACAGAATTGCATTAATGTCAAATTACAAATGATACTGCAAATGATTTTTTCATTAAATAAATTTTTTAAAATATTAGGGGAAAGGCAGGTATTCCACTCTTGGGTGTCCCCTCTTGCTTCAAGAGCTTTTACTTCTTTTCTTTCTTAATAAACTTTGCTCCTTCACCTTTAAAAAAAAAATAGGGGGGGGGGGAGCCGGGATGGCTCAGTGGGTTAAGCGCTCACTTTGCAGCACCGGGGACCAGGGATCGAATCCCGGCCCCGGCCCGTGTAGAACCATATGCTGAACTGGGAGCTCCCGCAGTTCAGTTCTCTCTCTGTCCCTATATCTCTCTCTCTCTCTCTCTCTCTCTCTCTCTGTCAAAAATAAATAAATAAAAATAATTTTTAAAAAAAACAGGGGAAGCCTGGCAGGCACCACATTCACAGAGTGATTCAAGTTAATGTCACCAGTAATGGGACAAATCAACAGCATATGAAAAATATTCCAAATTCCAAAAACTATACTTACTCATTAATAATCAAGGAGTATGAAAAAAAAAAAAGATTTTAATTGTGTGCCAGTTCACCCTATAGATTGGCAAAAATTAATTAATTTTAAAATAAAAGAACTTTCAATGCTGGCAAATGTACCTACCATAAAATAAACACTCTCATACACCATTGAAGAGACTGTACTAGATACAAATTTTCCAAATGGCAACTTGGAAATACCTATAATGGGCTTTTGCCCAGTAATTATACTTTTGCAAATTTACCCTAAGAAAATAATCACAAATATAGACAGAGATTTATGTACAGGTGTATTAATTATACATTATTTACAATAGTGAAAAATTGGACCCAGTCTAAAAAGAGAAGAGTGAAATTTATTATGGCATATATTAACTATATAATGGAATATAAGTACTATAACAGAGCCATGAAAAACCATGTTTCATAAGACTATGTAATGGATTACTGAGATTACGTTAAATGATGCAAGGCATAGAATTTTGTATAAACCCTAAATACACAGACACACAAACACATAAATTGGAAAAAAATACACCAAAAAGTAAACAGAGGCTATTTCTGAGTAGTTGGATTCTGTGTGACTTCCATTCCTTCCCTACAATTTTCCATATGACTAAATTGCCTCAAATAAATGTTACATTTAAAACACTGTCATGAGTTAATAACTAACCAGTGCTGACATGGTGCCAGGCCCTATTCCTAGCATCTAGTGTGCATTATCTTACTTGATCCTCTCAACAAAGCTGTGAGTTAGGTGAGTGTTACTGTTCTTGTTTTACCAATTAAAAATGAAGGCCCAGGGAAGGGGAGTTATCACCCAAGGTCACACAATGCTGAGCGGGAAGGCTAGTGAGTTGTAAGTGGTAAAGTGGGTCAGTTCAGGCCCCGTGAGTTCAAAGTCCTCGGTCTACATCAGCAGTCATCAGACTTCCTGCTCAGACTCATATACGTTCAAAGATTATTAAGGCTTCCAAAAACGGTTTTGTTTATGTGGGTCATCTCTATTGACACTACTATTAATATTTACCATATTAAAAACATTTAAAACTCAGAAATGTTTGATTCATCTAAAAATAATGATTACAAACCTATTACATGTTGACATAAATAAAACATTTTTAATAAAATGTATTTCCAAAACAAACAAACAAAAAACTATAACGAGAAGAAGAGTACTGTTAAATCTTTTTGCAAATCTCTTAGTGTCCGGCTTAACAGAAGAGAACTGCATACTCACATCTGCTTCTGTACTTACTACAAGTCATGCTCTCTCTAGAAAACTGCGCTGTAAATTCACGAGAGATTGACACCAAAGATGGCAAATAACATCTTAGTTTTACTCTCATAATGATTTGAACCTTGTGGACCCCTTGGAAGAGTCATGGGGACTCCAGGGACACTGGAACCACACTTTGAGGATCACTCATCTACACTGAGTCTCAAACAGAAAGAACTGCTCGTTGGTGGTTAGTGTGCATTAAACATTCATCCCCACTTCAGATCTTCAAATGGTACCAGCACAAGAGTAAACAGGGGACAGAGAGGCACTTTGCTCTGATCTGATTCACTAGCCCAGAGCAGAATTAACTCGCAGTCACCTCCAAACCATTGGTTGAGCTGCAACCAAAGTTTGGATCAGATTAGCATTCTGGAACTCTGTTAACCTTAGACACATCAGATCAAAAGAAGCAGAGACAGGAATCCGGGTGAGCCCTGCAGAGAGAACCAGCTCCAAGGAGCCCACCTTGATGTAGACAATCCACGTAAAGCAAATCCGTGTGAGAGCCAGGTCACTGCATCATGAGTAAGTTCTAACAAGTCATCGGTTCATTCATTTAGTCGACATCTACTTACCAACCACTAGTCAGGGCCTCATGCTAGATGCTGAGGCTCCAAAAGGGAGAAAAAAACAATCTCTTATTCATCACTCAATTCCTAGCATCAAACACAGTACCTCCCACACGATAGCTGCTCAATTAGTGGTGATGACAGATGGATGGATGGATGGATACAGGACTGGACGGATGGAGATATGGCTCAGTAACTGCCCTCAAGCAGTTCACGGTCCACTGAAGGAGACAGACGTCTAAACAAAGAACCACAGTGCCTTGTAGACTGTGCTTGAACTGAGGTGTGCAAACAGGTGTTCAACAAAATGTGACTTCCCCCAATGACCCATGAACACCATCACTTTGCAGACTCTGAGAAGGCAAGTGGAGAAAGTCAAGACAGACTCACTTTCAGGGGTGGAAGGAAGGCTGGCAGAAGCCAGGCGGTGCTTGGAGGCCTGGCACTGGGAGGATAGGCAAGCTACATGGCTCACCGGAGGGCCTAGAACTGGGCCTGGCATTATGGCCTGGCCACAGGAGCAGGGCCAAGGCCTTGTTGCTAGAACTAGGGTAAAAGATGAGAGAATAATGAACGCTGAATTTGACCTGATCTCATGGTGAATTAGCTGAATCCCTGAACCAGGGCTCCTCTGAACCCCCCAACATGTTTTCCACAGCCAAGCAGAGCTCTGCCTGCAGGGAACAGCCACGTGCTCACGGCACGGGGGGAAGAAGGCTGGAGAAGCAGGGATCAGGCTGACATCGTCTTCTCCCACCTAGCTACCCGCCGCCCTCAAGGCCGCTCTCCACAGTTAACCACCGTGAGCATTCGTGTTTAGTCATTGTTGATGTGAAGGAATATTAAAGTAAGGGAAACAGCAGTTGCAAGGACAGCCCCGAACCTGGAGCATAGCTGGCACTCTGCAACATTTTAACCCATCACTGACTCCTAAGACAACGCTTTCCAGACATTAAAGACATCTACTGTACTTCAAGTTCCAAAAAGCACCCAAGGCTGTACATGTTCTTGGAGATGAGGTATAAATAAGACGAGAAAATTTCCAGCACTGTGTGGGAAGAAGCAACATGACATTCTCAGCCTAAAAATAGTTGGATTTGTTGTGGCCGTGTTTTGTTTTTTTTGTTTTGTTCTGTTTCACAGGAAGTAAAATCCGATTTCTTGCATTTCTATAGGAAAGGATTTGCAAACTGTAAATAAAATTTAATGAGCTCAAACGCTCACCTGTAGAGCACTTTTCACATCTGCCTTCCTAAGGTATCTCATCCAGAAATTAGAGAAGTTCAAGTGTCGTGAATGTGGCACATTAAATAAACTTATTTGGAACAATGACCGAAAGCAGAAAGTCCCCAACCAAGGTAAGGGATGAAAAGAGTCTAGAGACATCTGAACTCTGTAAGTCACCAGTAGGGTTTTTCTTTCATATTCGTGGATAGATAGTGGTATCAGGCTGCTACATTCTAGAACCTCCCGTGCCCTGGCAAGAGAAGCACACAAGATGTTTATGTAATAGATTCATTATGAAGGTAATAGGAGTTAAAATTGTGACAAACAAATAAAATAGAGCAGATGATCAATAGGGACAAGGAAAATCACCTGCCTCAGCCAAACTGGCTTCTCATGTTTGAAAGCTTTATTAAAGTTTGTCAGGATACCCACCAAACACAGAACACAGACTGTTAAAAAGTTTTAAAAAGAGAGAGAGAGAGAGAGAGAGACCCCATTGAGAGCAAGGCAATGGAGAGCAAATGGACCCCCACAGGACACGCTCATAGGCAAAGCTTCTGGAAGTCCATACATGAGCTAGTTCATTGCAAAGACAGTCAATGCCAGGCTACGTCTCGGCCAGAATTGCCACAAACGAGGTCCCTCTGCTTCCATCATCTCCTGCAGACGTGAACATAGGCCCCAAATCTCAGCCTCTTAAGAGCTAAAGAGAAAACTCGGGATCCCTGATGGTAGAAAGGGAAAGAAGAAGAAAGAGGAGGAAAGAAGTTCATTTCTATGCAAAGTTCAAAAATCAAGGAGATTTTTTCCCCTCATGGATGACCTTTGACAGTCTCTTTCCCAAGGTAAATTTCATCTCTGCTAATCTCACAGGCTAATATTAAAATTGAGTGTGGCATACTGCTTCGTCTAACATTTCTCTTTATGTGGCAACTCTCAAGACTGCGTATTTACCTAAGGAACTCCCATTGGAGTTTCACATTGGACCAGATCTAACAGCTCAAGAAAAGGGGATTACTGCTATTTACACATGACTTAATCACACTTACAGACTGCCTGTCCTTTAAGTATAACTCACTTGAGGCAGAGGGGCATAGAATAAGCCATTAGCTCCAAGGTCTGAGCAAGATACTTTCCATCAACCAAAGGTATAGCACAGCAAATAATACCTTGGGGACCTCCAGGAGAATGCATCTTCCAAAGGCTCCCATTCATGGGAAGTAGGAGCATAAATGAGGCACTAGAAACACTTGGCTCAAAATCATTCAAGGAGAAAATGGGCTTACAAAATAGGTGGGCTTCTGAATTGCCTCCCAATTTTGGCATGCTTTATTACAGGGGTCCTTAACCCCCAGAACCAGTCCGTGGTCTGTCAGGAACCACACAGCACAGGAGGAGTTGAGCAGCAGGTGACCAAAGAAGCTTCATCTGTGTTTACAGCCACTCCCCACCGCTCGCATTACTGCCTAAGATCTGCCTCCACTCAGATCAGCAGTGGCATTAGATTCTCATAGGAGCGCGAACTCTATGGTGAACTGTGCATGTGCATCCCCCAACCCCAGCCACCCCCCTCACCCACCCACCCACCCTCAGTCCACGGAAAAATTATTTTCCATGAAACTGGACCCTGGTGCCAAAAAGTTTGGGGACCACTACTTTATTATAACTAATTGTAGGTAGTTAGTGAAGGAGAAAGAGTTTTAAAAGACATAGGAGACCACATTAGGTGAGAAAGAGCTTAAGTATTTTCCTTTATACAGAACTCCCTGGCTTATATATAAAATTTGTGATAGTGAAACCCGTTGTTGGAGCACTGAACTCGGGAATGGAGGAGAAAAATAGAAGTAGCCTATCTAACAAGTAGAATCTAGCAACAGCAACAACAAATACAGAATTTGAAAAAGGAGGAAGGAATCAAAACTTCAGAGACAGTGAAAAGGTAAGTGGTTCCCAGGGGTTCAGAGGAAGAGAGGGCGGGGTGAGGAGGTGAAGCACAGGCAAAACTGTTCTGCCTGATGCTGTCTTGGCGGATACGTGACATTACATGTCTGTCCAAACCATTAGAACCATCTAACACAAAGAGGGAACCTCATTAGACTGTAGACTTCAGTTAATAAAAAAACATATCCGTGTTGGTTCGTCGGTTACGAGAAAGGTAGCACATTAAGGCACAATGACTAACGGGGAGCACCGCAGGGCTGAGGGGTACAGGAACTCAGTGCTTTCCGCTCCGCTTTTCTGTAAGCCAGAAACTGCACTGAGAAACAGTCTATTTGTGTTTCTTAAAAAGGAGTGGATGTCAGGACAGGGAGGCAGAAGTCAACGTAAGTTAGGAAACCCAAATAGAATCCAAATAAGGAAGAAGACAAAAATGGAAATCATGGTTTGGGGAGAATTAAATGTCAAGGCAAGGCCTAAAGATTAGCAGTCCAGCACCCCAGGCATTAGAGTTTACTTTTTGAGGTGTGTGCTCTGCCCCTGGGCTACGTACGTTCAGCATCAAAGCAGCGCTGTTGTGCTGTGTACCTTTAATGGGGCAATCGGAATCATCAATGAGTAGACCTCAGCATAAAGAGAAAAAACCGACGCCCCCCCTAAGGTATTTGGAAGAGATGCAAACTTAACATCTACCTTCCTTGGCCCTAACATTAATCCTTACACCAAGAAACAAAAACAAAATGAAGAAAATGCCTACTGACTGGTTAAGTCAAAGACCAGATTTTGCCACCTGCCCCGAATTCACAGGATAGCAATCGAAAGAGCTGAAACTTCCCTACAGCTTTTCTGATTTTCTTCAACTCTGTATAGGCGGTGTCATTATCATCAGTGATACCTACATGGGCCTAATTACCTAATTTCATTAAGTGTTTTTCAGAACTCTAAATTAAGTACAGAGCTTCAGCCAATGTGTCCTTTATTTTCACCTAATTTTTCAAACCTAGATACCCAGTTACTTCACTCTAGAAGCAGGTAGCCAGATAATTCCTATTTAATTCTCATTGCAGGAGGAATCTCAAAAGAATGAGAGGTATTACTTTATCCTTTCTCTTTCCACTCATCCTGGGAATGGAGGTGAGGGGACACAGTAGGGGGGCTTTAACATCCCTCCTATTTGAGGTGAGAAACTGAAGTTTGCCAGGCATCTGGGAGTGAGCCCCTCAATGCCCCCAGGCTTTCCTTTGCAAACACAGGCCTGAGGGGAGGGTCTCCCCAGGTGGTGCCGCTGGAGACAGAGCTGGTTCTAGCGGGGGAGGAAGGGAAGCTCCAGGTAAGGGGAAGATAGAGATGACTGGGAAGCAGGGGGTTCTAAGAGGACAGGGCATGCGTACAACTCTGGTGAGCATGGACGCGGGTCCGAGGGAGGCTGGACACTAAGACCCGATGGAGAGCGGGGTGAGATCTCTACGCTCCTCTGACCACAAAGAGAACAGGGCCATCAGCATGGGCCAGGCCAGCTGGTCTGCACCGCTGGCGGGACAGCTTTAGGGCTCTTTCTCTGGCACCTGTATAGATGGCACTTCTATGTGACCCCATGAAAGGGGAAGGCAACCAGTGCACGGGGACAGCCGGCCACATTTTCAGGAATTTTGTGAGCCAGGTGTTAAATACTTTCATTATTAAAAGTTAAACCCTATATGCTTACAATTAAATAAATTAGATTAAGTACAGAAAGCAATAAATGTTCAAAACTCATCACTTCCTAGGTATTTGACTGCATTTTACTCTAATCTGAGCTCTTGGTGTCATTTGCCTTGACTGTACCTGAGGGTGGAAATGCCATCAGGGCTGCACACATCTCTTGTCAACTCTGAGGGGAGTGATGTCACATTGTAGCCTCAGATCAGCCTCGCTGGGAGTATTCACACCACACAAATCAGCAACGCCTACAGATCGAGGTGTGACATGTTTATTGTTCTGGACCAGGAGTCCACAAACTATAGCCCACGTGTCAAATCTAGCCCACAGCCTGTTTTTATAAACAAAGTTTTATTTGAACACATTGTGCCCGATCTGTTATGCCTTCTCAATGGCTGCTTCAGCTTCTGCTGCTTTCTCTCAACAATAGAGGAGTTGAGTAGTTGAAACAGAGATTGTAGGGCCTGCAAAGTCTAAAATATTTATTTGGTCATTTACAGACATTTTACTTAAGAAAGTAAAAGAGAATTGTGGTGATTACTTTGCAACATGGGCAGTTATCAGATCATTATATTGTATGCCTGAAACTAATATCATATTATATGTCAATTATATACCTCAATGGAAAAAGTAATGAAGAAATGTTAATGCAGATTACACTTTAAAATATTTTGTGTCATGATGTTATGAATGGTATACTTGAAACCTATATAATTTTATTAACCAATGTCACCCCCAATAAATTTAATAATAAAAAATACCTTGTGTCTGTGGTTTGTAGTTGTGTTTGAATAACACCAAAAAATTAAAGAAATGTTCTTCCAATATTCAAAATGATTTTCCAATTCAATAAAGAAGACATATCTAGTAAACATTGTAAACTAGTAGAGTTCCAAAACATTTTTAGCTCACTTTCATATAACTCATTCATGAAAATGAAAATATCAACTAACATCTACATCAAAACTATCCCCAGAGACCCAGTTGTTAAAAATCTAGCAATAGGCATATCCCTAAGTCCTGCCATTGACTCATACACCATTTTAGTGAATGGTACTTCCCTTCTGTTGAATCTAATTGATTTTTCAAAAAAAAAAAAGAGCCCCACATAATACTTGGTAAGGAAGTGCTACGGAGCATCTTCCTAACCTGCCATATACATTATCGTTTAACAGTAAGATAATTCTGGTATTATCAACTCATTCAATAGGTAAAATGATAGAGACAGAAAGGTTAGAAACATCACACAATGTTGAAGCTAGGATTCAAATGCAGATTTACAAAAAATCTGAGGACACTTGCTGATAAATTAGTTTTTAATAGCCGTTGTCTGAGAAAATATCCCATATTTAAAAATATATATATCACTGTGAACTCGGTTAAACTTTAATGTAGATTTATGTTAAATTACACATACCAATACACATTCTAGTATAATGATGAGATTGTGTGTGTAAAACATTTATTTATTGTACAGGCAGTGTTGGCTTCACAAACCCCTTGTAACAATTCAGCAGTGGCATCAGAGTTCTAGGGCCAAAGGCTGGAACCTTTGGAAACCATTCATGTAGCTCATCTTTAAGTTGCCTCTTGCTACGAGACCAGATTCCCCACCATGGGTTTGATCCCACACTTGCTCCCTTCCCCGTGAACTGTTGTTCACAGTGATTTCAGAACACCAACTGGCTTCACCAGCTTTCCCACCCAGCCTGCACTGCGTGGGCTGGCCCCCATGTGATGCCTCCCCTATGCTGGTCTGCCGTGCTCTGGGGACTTTTCAGGGTGGCAACAGGTGTGGAGTGGTTGCTTACAAAGCTTCAGTGATGAAAGAACAGACAGAGAAACAGACTCCCAGGGTTGCTCACAAGTCAGAGTGACTAGAATGAAGAATTTCAGAGCAAGAGGTAAGAGTTCCTGGGAAGAGCTTTAAGCTGGTAAAGTACATAGTCTCACTCACATTGGGGCGTGTGTGTGTGTGTGCGTGTGTGTGTGTGTGTGTGTGTTTTAAGAATGTCACATCTGTAAAAAAAAAAAAAAAAAAAGAATCTCACCACATCCTAAATTTCATCTTCTGTCCGGAGAAAAGGAGTCTAGATTACAGTATTCCCTGGACCTCTGAGGGAGGTCAACACTAGAGGGCAGGGAAGCAGTGGCCAGAAGCTTGTACCCAAGAAGTCCCAAGGAGGAATCTAGATGGTTACGAAAGACTGGCGGCCTCAGTACATGAGGTGCAGCCGTGAGTCCCGCAGCCGTGGGTCCCACAGCCAGCGCTCAGAAGAGCAAGCACAGGCCAAGTGCAGGGTGAGTCTGCAGGATCAGGGGCAGGTGGCTGACTGGGGTGCTGCCCAAGGGCCGGCGTGGAGGAGTGAGTGTGAAGAAATCACCTAAACAGCAATGAGAATGGTATTCGACAGAAAACGAAACTTTTAGTTCTTCACTTTCTTGGGTCATTAATAGTTGTGGTTATGGTAACAATGGACTAAAACAGGGGTCTCCAAACTTTTCCGCCCGTGGGCCGCATTAACTATCAAACAGCAGTTTGGGGGCCAACTACACACTGGAGGTTCAAATAAAAAAGAATCAAAACATAGATGTTGTTTTTAATTATTTATTTAATATTATTTTATTCAGATAAAAAGGTCGGGCTGGATGAGAGGGCCTCGCGGGCCACATTCGGCCCACGAGCCGTAGTTTGGAGACCCCTGGACTAAAAGGAAAACACATCATGAACTCAGTAGTGTTTTGAAATTCATCCATTTTGTCATTAGGGAAGGCAAATAATCTGGCCAAAAGCAGTGTGGAGTGGGGGGATGGCATTATTCTTTCTACCTGGACCATGTGCGATGCCACGCCCTTACTAGGTAGGCAGGTAGCCCGGTACGTACCTAGCCCAGATTTCTCCATGTGACGGTGACGTTCAGATGTGCTTGCATTTACAACAGACAGATTGGGAGGGCTGAGCGCTCCCAGCACCTCCCACCACCCCCATCCAGTGCTACAGGAGGAGTAAAGGGGTAAAAGGCTGCAGTGCTGGCCTGCGATCTTCGATGAGAAGAATCTTCTCAGTGTTTTGCCCTTGAAATGAACAAAAATCCTTCCAGCAATAAACCTGGGCAAGGTGCTGTACCCGACCCAGCCACATTTTGCTTACCAACTCCCTACTTAGCCATTTATGGTCTCCCACACACACTCCTCTCATTATACTAAAAACAATTTCAAAAGTGTTGCCAGTGATCACCTTAGTGCCAAATCCATTGGCTCCTTTTAAGTTCTGATTCTCTGTAGTTTCCATAACACTAGACCGCCTATCCTTGTAACCAGGCCTCTGTCAAAAGGAAAAACAAAACGATTTGATGTCTACAATATGCACATTGAAGGAGAGGCAGTGGGCCAAGACAACATTCGTATTTCAAGTGTGTGTGTGTCTGAAATGTGTTGCCAAAACAGACACTGGGAAGTTGGGAGGGAAGCGTGGTTTGGGGAGAGTTTTAGATGTGTTCAGCAGGCACTTGGAGACACCGCAATCCAAATCAGGATAGGGGCCTTCTATGCAAAAAGAGGTGCTCATCTCCTAACACAGTGTGGCCACACGGAGAAAAAAATACAACCACTCTGAACTCCACTTCTGTCTTGTAACCCAGGCCTTGCCACTGATACGTATTTTTTTCCAAAACGCCAATAATTTTCTCCAGTTCGAATCTAGCTTCTCACTGGTTCAGTTCTAAAGCCCTCAGCCTGGCTTTCCAGTCCCCTCGAAAGCCTCTAATTTCCTCACCCGACAGTGCCCTGTCTGGGCAGCAGCTCACCCCTTCTCTCCTGGCTGGAAGATGCACATGCGCCAGCCCGACAAACCTCTCCCTGTGAATTCATCCCCCTGCCTCTTTCTCAGGGATCATCAAGAGCACTGACCCCTTAGAGACAGCCTTCCGTTTTCCCCCTCCCCTCATCTGAGTGTACCCTTCCCAACTAAACAGAGGGCTGTCTTCCAACACTCTAACGATTCCCTGACACATCCGAACATAGAGCAGGTATAAAATTCATTTTGACTGATGGATGGATTGATTGACTGATTGCCCAATATGGGAAACTAGGCCTCAGTAAACTAAAGAACTGATCATTGGCAGGATCAAAGGAGTTTCTGTTTCCTGAAATGAAATAATTCACTGCATCTTCTTTTTTAGTGTGGTGAAATATGTATCCCCTAAAGTGGACCACGAACCACTTCAAGTATATAGCACAGTGACATGGAGAACATTCCTGCCACCATGCAGCTATTACCACCAGCCATCTCCAGAACCTTCTTCCTCTTCCCGGACTGAAACTCTGCACCTGTTAACCACTAACCCATCGCTCCCTCCCTCCACACTGTTGGCAACCCGTCTACTTCCTGTCTCTGTGGATGTGACCACTCGCTCCAGGGACCTCAGGTAAGTGTCGTCACAGGTGTTGCCCCTTAGTGACTGCCTTCTTTCCCTTATCATCATATCTTCACGACGACTGCATAGTATTTTGACTAGTTCCCAGCTAGACTGAAAAGTTATTTATTTCTGTTTGACAACCGATGTGGAATGAACATGGACCCCAGGGAACAAAATGAGGACCAGTCAGAACAGGCGCCACCACAGATAACGGATACAGGGCCGCCCTTCGCCCATGCAGCTGTGTACAGCCTCTGAGCGCACATCCGCTTTGGAATATAAGGAATACTGGATCTTAAAATAATGTGTGTGTGTAGGGTGGGGGGAACAGCGTGGTGTAAATTCATTATCATCTCACTTAATCTTTACAACAACTCAGTGAGCTACAGCTGTATTATCTTCATGTTACAGATCAAGAAACCAGAGCTCAAAGAGGCCAAATAATTTGCCTCGAATCATAGCGGGGAAGTAAAAGGGTGTCCCAAAATTCACGCAAGATTTGAATTTTGCGTCATTTGTGCGGTAAAGTGTTGCCAATAAAAAAAAAAAAAAAAAGGCAGCGTGACAGCTGACAGTTCGGGGTTATTAAAAATGGAGCACTACACAAAGAACAATGCATTTTCATTGTTGAGCAATAAAAATTTACAATTTTTAATTATAAACCTGTGTTTTCTATCAAAATGACTTCTTGCATGAATTTTGGGACACCCTTTACTAGAGCTGAAACGCAGGCCCTCAAACCGATGTCCCTTTGACCCAGCTGCCATGCCCCTAAACATCCATTGCCTACGCCCCTCATTGCCTCCCCCAGCCCTCCAGAGTATAGAAAACGGAAATTAGCTAGACGGTCCAAAACCTGGGGGAAAGGGTTTGTAGGATTTAAGTTAAGAAAGCATGCTGGGAAGGTGACTTTAAAACAGCCTGAGTATATAAATTGTGATCAGACTATTAAAGTCCCTTTTGAAGAGAGAACAAATGGGCTTCAAGGGTAACAGGAGGAATCTCATTATGAGATGGGTTGTCATAAAGGTTGAGTTCCCTTCCCCCCCGAGACTGCAAGAAGAGGGGGGCTGGCACCTGCCTGGAGGCAAAGAGGTGAAGCAGGCGGTCTTGTGGGACCCCTACCCCAGCATGAGCCGTCCCTGAGGTAACACTTCTGAAGCTTTTGCGTTCCTGGAAGAAAGGTTGTCTGGAAGCGCTAGGTAAGTGTCATAAATATGCAGGTGGATAAAACCCTCTGTCATCAGGATAGTCCTACTGGGTGGGGTACATGTCTGACAGTCACAAAATTTAAGGGGCAATGTCCCCTTTGATGACAGGACATTGTTCAGCGAACTTCCTCTCAAGCTAACTTGAACTAACACTCGAGCTGCATCTTTTAAATTCAGGCTGAGCGGCGCGTTCGCCTTGAAGTGAATATTCCACGGAGCGGGAGATGCCGGCTTTTCATTGTCATGTCCTTACAGCTGGTTCTGTAGGCATCGCCCCAGAGGCTGAGTTTGTCAAGATATGTAAACAGCAAAACCCAATGTGCTTTTCTTGGGATGACCGGTCGACTGAGGCACATTAAGTCTAGTGGAAGGGGACTCCCAAGATACCTGACGGTATGAATGTCATCAAGAGGAAAAATGACATTGCGAGCATGCTCATTCCAGGGGACAGGAGGCGTCTAAGCACTGCAGACATTCTTAGGGATAAATCGATAGTCAGATCGATTTATCTGGAGCAGACATAGTATTTTGTCTTATATTCATTCTGGCAAATTCTATAAGCCTCTATAGACCATGAACAATTTCAACTCTTCTTTTGGTCATAAAGTGACACCAAGCAAGGTCCACGCCCTTCGATTTGTGACAGGGGCTTACCAGCCACCATCGGGACATCTACCTTTTCCTCCTGGTTTTCTACTTCCCAAACCTCCCCATCTGTCACTGTGAAATCTTCGATGCAAACAGTGTTTCACAGCTGCCTGCATCCTATGGCTTCTGAGATAACTTCACCTTAGAGATTATCCCAATTTTCAATGTCTAAAAATGTTATTTCCTATGTACTAACTATAGAAATGTCTTCATGGATGCAGACTGGTGTTTGCTAATATGTATGCAAAGTGCTCCCCAGCA
>PVKE010021776.1:0-26188 GCA_004027555.1 Craseonycteris thonglongyai
TTGCTAGTGAAGTGGAGCATTTTTTCATATATCTGTTGGCCATATGTATGTCTTCATGAGAGAAGTGTCTGTTAAGGTCATCTGCTCATTTTTTAATTGGATTGCTTGTATTTTTCTTGTTGAGTTGTACAAGTTCTTTGTATATTTTTGGTATTAGCCCCTTATCAGAGGCATTATTTGCAAATATTTTTTCCCAGTAGGTTGGTTGCCTCTTTGCTTTGTTGATGGTTTCCATTGTAGCACAGAAGCTTTTTAGCTTGATAAGGTCCCATTCATTTATTTGTGCTTTTACTTCCCTTGCCAATGAGGTCAGATTCATAAAGTCCTTCCTGAATCCCAGGTCTATAAGTTTAGTGCCAATGTTTTCTTCTATGCAATTTATTGTTCCCATTCTTATTTGGAGGACTTTAATCCATTTTGAGTTAATTTTGGTATATGGTGAGAGACCGCAGTTCTCATTCAGTCTTTATTTGTCTCTATGGCTGATGTGTGTCTCTTGTAGGCAGCATATGGTTGGATTTTGTTTTGTAATTCAGTTTGCTACCCTGTGCCTCTTTATTGGTGAAGTCAGTCCATTTACATTCAGGATGATGATTGATATATGAGGATATTCTGTATCCATTTCTTCTTTCCTTTTTATTTATTTTTTTTTTTGTTGTCCCACCTTTTTTCATTTATTTTGATTTCTTTATGCAGGCCAAATAGCCTCCTTCAGTATTTCTTAGAGTGTTGGTTTTGAGCTGGAGAATTCCCTCAGCTTCTGTATATCTGAAAAGGCCTTAATTCCTCCTTCATATCTAAAGGTTAATTTTGCTGGATAGTTAATTGTTGTGCGGCTTCCACTTTCCTTAGGTCTCAGCTTCTAGCCTGCCCTCGATGTAGCTCCACTTTGACTTTAGTCCCCCAACCCCCCTTGTTTTTGCCATCCCCGGGCCGTGCTTCATGTTCCTGTCCTCGAACTGCTCCTTCCCCTTCCCTCCCCCACTCTCCCCTTTTTCCTCTAACTGTTTGGTGTTGTTCCATGTTGTATGGTTCTCTCAGTTGAGGGTGCTTCTCAGGGTTTGCCCTGTGGATTACCCTTCATTCATAAGTCCCTTCCCAGGTAGGTATCGGGGGTCTCCTCTCATGCTGCCATCTTTTTTCCTCTCTGCAAAACCTATTTGACAAACTAATGACAGAAAACTTCCCTCATATGGTGAAGGAAATAGCCATACCAGTCCAGAGAGCATAGAGTCACCAAAGAGATGAATCCAAACAGGCCTACACCAAGGCACATCATAATTAAAATGACAAATGCTAAAGACAAAGAGAGAATGCTAAAAGCATCAAGAGAAAGACAACTACTTACTTCCAAGGGAGCTCTCATATAACTATCAATGAATTTCTCAATAGAAATATTAAAATTGAAGAACAGAAGACAGTGGCAGGAGATATTTAAATTAATGAAAAACAAGTGCCTATAACCAAAACGACTCCATCCAGCAAGGCTATCATTTAAAATTGAAGGAGAAGTAATAAGTTTTCCAGACAAGAAAAAGTTAGAAGAATTCACTACCACCAGGTCAGTGTTACAAAAAAACTCAAAATCAAAAAAACAAACAAACAAACAAAGCCCAAAACTTATTCAAGTAGAAGAATAAAGCAAGCAAGCAAACAAAAGAAAATAAAAAAACATAAGTAATAACATGGTGATGAATATGTACCTATCAATAATCACTTTAAATATAAATACACTAAATACTCCAATCAAAAGACATATGGTAGCTGAATGGATAAGAAAGCAAGACCTAGGCCTATGTTGTCGATAAGAGACTCACTACAGAAGAAAATATATGAGAGTCTAAATGTGAAGGGATAGAAAAGCATATTTAATACAAATGGAAATAAATAAAAGGCTGTGATAGCAATACTTACATTGGACAAAATAAACTCTAAAATAAAAATTATAATGTGAGACAAAGAGGAACACTACATAATTATAAAGGGATCAATCTAACAAGAGAACACTACTCTTAAAAAAAATTTAGGTGCACCCAACACAGGAGCACTTAAATACATAAAGCAAATATTGACTGACAAAAAGACAGACATGAACAGTAACACAATCATACCAGGGGACTTTAACACCCCAACAACACTAATGGGCAGATATTCCAGACAGAAAATCAACACAGATACAGTGGCATTAAATGACACATTAGACCATATTAACTGACAGTTTTAGGGCATTACATCCAAAAGCATCAGAATATACACTCTTTTCAAGTACACATGGAATTGTTTTAAAAACAGACCCCATTAGGCCACACACGCACACAAAAAAATGTTAATAAATTTCAAAAAACTGAGATCATATCAAGTACCTTCTTTGACAGCAAGAGTATGAAACTAAAAATCAATTACAAGAAAAAGAAAATTGAATAATACACAAATACATGGAGGGTAAACAATATGCTACTAAACAACAAATGGGTCAACAATGAGATTAAGAAAGAAATCAGAAGTTACCTTGAGACAAATGAGACTGAAACACAGCTACCCAAAATCCATGGAACACAGCAAAAGCAGTCCTCAGAGGGAAATTCATAGCAATGAAGGTCTGTCTACCTAACGAAAAAAGAAAAATATCAAATAAAAATTTTAACTGCACACCTAAGAAACTAGAAAAGGAACATCAAACAAAGCACATAATGAGCACAAGAAAGAAAATAATAAAAATCAGAGCACAAATAAACTAAATTGAGACTAAGAAGATAATACAAAAGATCAATGAAACCAAGAGCTAGTTCTTTGAAAAGCCAAACAAAATTGACAAGCCTTTAACAAGACTCTTTAACAAAAAAATAGAGAGGACTCAAATAAATAAAATCAGAAATGGAAGAGGACAAGTAACAACAAATACCACAGATATATAAGAAATTATAGGAAGATAATACAAGCAACTATCCACTAACAAATTAGACCATCTGGAAGAAATGGATAGAATCTAGAAACATCCAAACTTCCAAGATTAACTCAAGAAGACACAGAAAATCTAAACAGGCCAATTACTAACCATGTGCTTGAATCAGCAATGAATAAACTCCCAACAAACAGAAGTGGTGGACCAACTTCACAGGTGAATTTTACTAAACCTTAAAAAAAAATTAATAAAATAAAACCTATTTTTTTTAAACTATTTCAAAAAACCTAAAAAGAGGACAGATTCTTTAACTCATTTTATGATCCCCAAAACCAGATAAAGACACTACAACAAACAAATACACACACACACACACACACAAACAACAACAACAAAAACTATAGGCCAATATTCCTAATAAACAAAATACAAAAATTTTCAACAAAGTATTAGCAAATTGAATCCAGCAATACATTAAAAAAATTATATACCATGATCAGGAGAGAGTCATTCCTGAAATGCAAGGTTGGTTCAATATATGTAAATTAATCACTGTGATTCACCACATAAACAAAACAAAAAATAAAAACCATATGGTTGCTTCAACAGATGCAAAAGAAATGTTTGACAAAATCTAACAACAATTTATGACAAAAATGCTCAACAAAGTGGGAATAGAGGGAACATATTTCAATATAATAAAGACTTTATATGATAATCCCACAACTATCATTATACTCATTGAGGAAAACCTAAAAGCATTCCCCTTAATATCAGAAATAAGACAAGAAAGCCCACTTCCACCACTCATATTCAGCATAGTACTAGAAGTTCTAGCCACAGCAATAAGAAAAGAAGTAGAAATAAGAGGCATCCAAGTAGGAAAGAAAGAAGTAAAACTGTCATTATTTGCAGATGACATGACACTTTATATAGTGAACCCAAAAGATTCCACCCCCAAATTAGTGGAACTGATAAATGAATTTAGTAAAGTAGCAGGATACAAAATTAATATCTAGAAATTGGTTAATTTCTTATACATCAATAACAAACTATCAGAAAGAGAAAATAAGGAAACAATCCCATTTACAATTACATAAAAAATATCTAGGAAACAATTTAACGAAGGAAGTAAAAGACATGTACTCAGTTAATTATATGACACTGAAGAGAGAAATTTAAGAAGATACAAATAAACGGAAACACATACCATGCTCATGGTTAGGAAGAATTAGTAGTTAAAATGTCCATGCTACTCAAAGCAATCTATAGGATTCAATTCAATTTCTATCAAAATACCAATGGCATTCTTCACAAAACTAGAAAAAATAATCCTAAAATTTATATGGAACCATGAAAGATCTAGAATAGCCACAGCAACCCTGAGAAAGAACAATGTTGAAGGTATCACACTAACAGATATCACATTATACTACAAGGCCACCGTTATAAAAGCAAAAAAACAAAAAAACATGATATTGGCATAAAAACAGACACACAGATCAATGGAACAGAATAGAGTCCAGAAATAAACTGATGTTTATATGGCCAATTAATCTATGGCAGGGTTGTCAAACTCAATTAAAACAGGGGTTATTTGGTGCAACTGGCAAGATTCACGTGGGCCACATCACATTTACAAATGTCGCTGGAACTGAGTCAGCACGTTACACACGCCCACAGGCCCCCAGGAAAGGCACTGGGCCACGTGTATACTTGTCTTCAGTAGTTTAAAGGTTAAGGAGGGAATTGTGTGTAGGGTATTGCCCCTAAGCGCTATTTTCTTCATAACAATTTTTTCTATTTTCATTTTATTTCAGAGCAACATGGGCCACAAAAAATTACCTCCCGCAGGCCGCCAGTTTGTCACCCCTGATCTATGGCAAAGAAAGCAAGAATTTACACTGGGGTACAGACAGTCTATTCAACAAATGGTCCTGGAAAAACTAAGCAGACACAGCACCGCCCCCCAAAAAAGGGAGAAAGAAATCGGACCATCTTCTTACACCATATACAAAAATAAACTGAAAATGGATTAAAGGCTTAAATATAAGATCTGAAATTATAAAAGTCCTTGAAGAAAATATAATGGGAGATAACCTCTCAGACATTACTCTTAGCAATACCTTCGATGATATATCTCCTTGGGCAAGGGAAGCAAAAGAAAAAATAAAAACTTTTTAAAGCAAAACAAACAACAAAACAGAAAGACATCATACAGAATGAAAGAAGATATTCACCAATGAGGTATCTGATATAGGATTAATATCCAAAATTTAAAAGAAATGAATCCAACTCAGCACCAAAATAATAAACAACCCAATTAGAAAATGGGCAGAAAACCTGAGTAGACATTTCTCCAAAGAGGACACATAGATAGGCAATAGACACATGAAAAGATGTGCAATGTGACTAATCATCAGAAAAATGCAAATCAAAACCACATTGAGATAATACCTCATTTCTGTCAGAATGGCTATCATCGATATATTGACCAAGAACAAGTGTTGGCAAGTATGTAATTAAAAGGGGACCCTGTTACACTGTTGGTGGGATTCCAAATTGGTCCAGTCACAATGAAAAAACAATATAGAGATTCATCAAAAAATTAAGAAAGGAATTACCTTTTGATCCAGCAATTCTAATCCTAGGTATTTATCCAAAGAAATTCAAAACACTATTTCAAAAAATGTCTGCACTTCTATGTTCATTGCCGCATTATTTACATTATCCAAGATATGGAAACAATCTGAATGCCCATCAATAAACAAATAGATAAAGAAAACGTGATACATTTACACAATGAAGTATTAAGTAGCCATAAAGAAGAATAAAATCATACTCTTTGCAACAACATAGGTTTAACTAGATGTCATGCTAAATAAAATAAGTCAGACTCAGAAAGACAAATACAGTATGATTTCACTTATATGTGGAGTCTAAAGAACAATGAACAATTAAAGTAAAAAATATGAACAATAAAAATAAAATAATAAACTTCATGGGCACAGACAATAGTTTAGTGGTTACCAGAGAAGATGGGGGAAAGGGTGTGGGGAAGACGGAGGGGGCTTCAAATACATTGTAGAAAAAAATAGACTCTGGTTGGTGAGCTCTGTACACCTTAAACCTATGTAATTTTACTAATCAATATCACCCCAATAAGTTTGATAAAAAATAAAATGGCCAAAATATAGAGGCAACCTGGTAGTTCATCAATAGATGGGTGGATAAAGAAGAGAAGGTACATATATACAGTGAAATCTTATCATCAGCAACAACATGGATGGACCTAGAAGATATTTTACTGAGTGAAGTAAATCAGAAAGAGAAAGACAAATATAATTTCACTTATTTGTGGAATCTGGGCAACAGGATAAACGAACAATCAATACACAAACAAGCTCATAAATAGAGGTCCTTTGATTGTTGTCAGTTGGATGGTGGTGGGGAAATGGGTTAATGGGAGGGAAGGGGATTAAGAGGTAAAGATTGGTAGTCACAAAACACTCATGCAGATGTGGAATATAGTGTGGGAAATATAGTCAGTAGTATTGTAATAACTGTGAATAGTATGAGATGGATATTGAGTTTATTGAAATAATCACTTTGCAAGTTATGTATATGTCTAATCACTGTTGTACACCTGAAACTAATATAAAATGGTATATCAACTGTAATTGAAAAAAAAACCAAAACAAATAAAAAATACCCTTACATCCATTACCATAAGTATTTATGACAATGACCATATTATACAAATAAAAAACCTGAGGCTCAGAATAGTCAAAAAACCAGTAAATAGATTTCTGTTCTTCAGTTTTCTTATCTTTAAAATATATCCAGTTATAACTTAGGAATTTTGTATATATTAACAATTACTGGCAAACCATACACAGTGATCAATACCCTAATATTTTATAGTCTGACATTTACTTCAAAAATTCTTTCAGTATAAACAGTGTTATCTGTATGTATATACAATAAAACTTCAATTTATATCTTAGAGGTGGCATTTGAGAAAACCTAGGAAGAATAAAAAACATCCAGAGGTAGTTACTTAGTGTCTTAGTTTGGGCTGTTATTACACAATGCACAGATTAGAGGTACAAAAACTTTCATTTTTTTATTGTTAAACTTATTGGGGTGACATTGTTGATAACAATTGTGTTGTTTTCAGGAGCACAATTCTACATTACATTGTCTATACATTGCATTAAGGTGACCAACCGTCCTCCTTTAGGGAGGACAGTCCTCCTTTTGGAAGTTCTGTCCTCCCTCGAAAAGTGTCCTCCTAGATGTCCTCCTTTTCAATATGTAGTATTAGATGTCCTCCTTTTCTTTTCTTTTTTTTTTGATTGAGCAATCAATTTTTTTTTTTTTTGGCTGTTAAATTTATTGGGGTGACATTGATTGGTAACAATTAGATAGTTTCTGGATGTACAAGTCCACATCATGTCACCTATGCTTCTCATTATGTGCTCACCACTCAGAATCAGCTGTCCTCCTTTTTATTGGAAAAAAGTTGATCGCCTTGTTTGTATGTCTTCATGGGAGAAGTGTCTGTTTAGGTCTACTGCCCGTTTTTTAATTAGATCATTGATTTTTGTTTTTCAGTTGTATGATTTCTTTATATAGTTTAGATATTAGCCCTTTATCAGCGGCATTGTTTGTAAATATTTTCTCCCATTCAAGTGGTTTTCTTTTTATTTTGTTCATCGTTTTCAGTGCTGCACAGAAGCTTTTTAGTTATTGATATAGTCCCATTCAATTTATTTTTGCTTATACTTTCCTTGCTTTTGGGGTCAAGTTTGTAAAGTGCTCGCTGAACCCAAGACCTATAAGTTTAGTACCAATGCTTTCTTCTAAGTACTTTATTGTTTCCGGTCTTATGTAGAGATCTTTAATCCACTTTGATTTAATTTTGGTATATGGTGACAGTTCACAGTCCAGATTCAGTCTTTTGCATGTGATTTTCCAATTTTCCCAGGACCGTTTACTGAAGAGGTTTTCTTTTCTCCATTGTATATTTTTTTATTTTTTGTCAAAGATTATCTGTCCATATATTTGTGGGTTTATTTCTGGGTTTTCAGTTCTGTTTCATTGGTCAGTATGTCTATTTTTCTGCCAATACTAATCTCTTTTGATTATTGATCTTTTGTAGTATAGACTAAAGTCTGGGAGGGTGATGCCTCCAGCCATATTCATTTTATGGAGGATTGCTTTGGTGAGTCAGGGTCTTTTGTGGTTCCATATGAACCTGATAATTTTTCTTTTAATTTCTTTAAAAAATGTCGATGGGATATTGATAGGAATTGCATTAAATCTTTATATAATTTTAACTACTTTGATTGTTTTAATCCATGAACAAGAATTTCTTTTCATTTCTATTTTCTTCAATTTCTTTTAATAGTGTCTTATAGATTTTCATGTATAAGTCCTTCACATTCTTTGTTAAGTTTATTCCCAAAGTATTTTATTCTTTTTGTTTTGATTGCAAATGATACCATTTTTCACATTTCTTTTTCTGAAGATTTGTTCTTTGTATATAAATATGCTGTGGATTTTTGCACATTGATTTTGTATCTTTGCAACTCTACTGTATTCATTTATTGTATCTAATGGTTTTCTCATGGCCTCTTTAGGGTTTTTTATATAAAGGATCAGTCTTTTGCAAAAAAGTTACAGTTTAACTTCTACACTCCCAATTTGGATGCCTTTTATTTCTTTCTCCTGACTGATGGCTCTGGTTAGAACTTCCAGCATTATGTTGAATAACTGTGGTGACAGGAGACTTCCCTGTCTTGTTCCTGATTCTAGAAGAAAAGGTTTCAGTTTTTTCCCATTCAGTATGACATTCACTAAGGATTTGGCCTTTATTATGTTGAAGTACTTACCTTCTATACCCATTTTATTAAGTGTTTTGATAATAAATGAATGTGTGTCTTATTGAATGATTTTTCTGCATCAATTGGTATAATCACGTGGCTTTTAATTTTAATTTTGTTTATGTGTGTATCACATTGATTGATTTCCTTATGTTTAATCATCCTTTGGCCCCTGGGATAAATCTCAGTTGATTGTGATGTATAATTTTTTTAATGCATTGTTGTATTCTATTTGATAGTATTTTGTTCAGAACTTTTGCATTGGTATTTATTACAGATATTGGTGTGTAGTTTTCCTTTTTGTGCTGTCCTTATGAGGCTTTGGTATTAGGGTAATGTTGGCCTCATTGAGTGAGTTGGAAAATATTGCCTCTTAAATTTTTTGGAAAAATCTGAGGAGTGTAGGTGTTAGTTCCTATTTGAATTCTTGGTAAATTTTTTTAGTAAGACCTTTGGGGAGGTTTTGGATGATTGTTTCAATTTGGCCTGTTAAGTGGTCTGTTTAGATTATCCAGTTCTTCTTAATTCAGTCTAGGTAGAATATATGTTTCCAAAAACTTGTCCATTTCTTCTAGGTTGCAAAATTTTGTGGCATATAGTCCTTTATAGTATTCTTATATGACCCTCTGTATATCTGTGGTATCAGTTGTAATTTCCCCTCTTTCATTTCTAATTTGGATTTCTTGTGTGTTTTCTCTTTTTCCCTTGATGAGCCTAGCCAGGGGTTTGTCAATTTTATTAATTTTTTTTCAAAGAACCAGCTCTTTGTTGTATTATTTTTTTATAGTGTTTTTCTATTCTCTATTTTATTTAGTTCTGCTTTAATTTTTATTATTTTCTTCATCCTGCTGGCTTTGGATGTTTTTTGTTCTACTTTTTCTGGATCTCTAAGATTTAATATTAGGTTGTTTATTTGTGATTTTTCTTGTTTCTTGAGATAGACCTGTAGTGATATAAATTTCCCTCTTATTACTGCTTTTGCTGCATCCCAGTGATTTTGGTATGTTGTGTTTTCATTGTAATTTGTTTCTATGTAGTTTAAAACCTCTTATTTTATTTCTTTTTTGATCCAGTCATTTTTTAAAAACATGTTTTTTAATTACCATGTATATGTGGTTTTTCCTTTTTTTTTTTTGTAGTTGATCTCTATTTTTAAAGATTTATGATCAGCAATTGGTATTTCAATCTTCTTAAATTTGCTGAGGCTAGCTTTGTGTGCCAGTTTTGGTCTATTATTGAGCGTGTTCCATGAGCACCAGAAAATAACGTATATTTATGTGTTGTAGGATGAAGTATCTTGCAAATGTCAACTATGTTCAATTACTGTAATGTATTATTTAAAGCTGATATTTTCTTATTTATTTTTGGTTTGGGTGATCTGTCCATTGCTGTGCAGGGCGTGTTTAAGTCCCCTACTATAATTGTGTTGTTGTCAGTTTTATCTTTTTGATCTGTTAGAAGTTGCTTTGTAAATTCCGGTGCTTCTTGGTTGGGGGCATATATATTAATGTTTCATGTCTTCTTGTTGAATTATCCCCTTTATTATTATAAAATGCCCATTCTTGTGACTTATAAACACTTTTGATCCTGAAGTCTGTTTCATCAGATATAAGTATGGCTACGCCTGCTTTTCTCTGGATGTCATTTGCTTGGAACATTTTTTTCCACCCTTTCACTTTGAGTCTGTGTCAGTTATTATGGCTGAGGTGTGGTTTTTTTTTTGTAGGCAGCGTAAGTTTAGCTTTTGTTCTTTAATCTAGTTTGCTACTCTGTATTTTTATTGCTCAGTTCAGCCCATTTACATTTAGGGTGATCATTGATACATGAGGATTTTCTATAGCCATTTTATCTGTTGTTTTCTGGTACCTCTTTTTTTTTTTTTTTTTGATTGCTCCTTTGCTTTTTTATTCCCAATATTTATTTTAGTTTGGTGCTGTTTATGACTGCTTTCTCCTCTTTTTTTTTGTTATATGTCTCAGTTCTAAGTTATTTTTGAGTGGTTACCATGAACTTTATGTAAAAGAATGTTTCATATATACAGTGGTTTCTTTCCTTAAGGATGTTTCTTGTCTCCATTCTCATTGCAAATTTAAATCTTTACTTCTTCCTCTTTTGTTTTTGTTCCAGTTTATCCCTATTTATTTTTACTTTTTGTTTCAGGTCCAATAGCCACCCTTAGTATTTCTTGAAATGCTGGCCTTGTGCTGGAGGATTCCTTCAGTTTGTGTATGTCTGAAAAGGTTTTTATTCCTCTTTTATATCAAAAGGATAACTTTGCTGGGTAGATGGTTCTTGACTAGTAATTTATCTCCTTTTATATTTGAATACTAAATTCTACTTCCCTCTGGCTTGTAGAGTTGCTGTTGAGAAATCTGATGATAGTCTGATGGGCTTTCCTTTATAGGTTATGGTGTTCTTTTTGCTGGCTGCCTTGAGAATTCATTCTTTGTCTGACCTTTGAAATCTTCAATATATTGTGCCTTAGAGAGGGTCTGCTCAAATTCAAGTATCTAGGGGTCCTGTTTCCTTCTTGAACTTGAGGTTCCAGTTTATGCCATAGATTTGGAAATTTCTCATCTACTATTTGTCTAAGCAAATTCTCTGTGCCCATCTTGTCCTCTGTTTCCTCCAGAAAACATATTACTTTTATGTTATTATTTCTTTTTTTTTTTTTTTATCTTTTCACATTTATAGAGAGAAATTATCTTTTTGTCTTCAGTGCATAGTTGTTTCTATTTTACTTTTTGACAGATAGAGAGAGAGACAGAGACAGAGACAGTTAGAGAACCGAACTGTGGGAACTCCCCAGTTCAGCACGTGGGTCCTGCCTGGGCCGGAGCCGGGATTCGATCCTCGGTCCTCATGGCCTCAAAGCGAGCGCTCAACCCGCTGAGCCGTCCCGGCTTTTCCCTATGTTATTATTTCTAATAGAGTCAGATCTTTCTTTCTTTTTTTAGCTTTTAGGTTTCTCTCTTTTTCCTTCTGTGACATTTCCAAATTTCTGTTCTCAATTTCATCAGTTTTATTCTCCATTTGGTCAGTTCTGCTTCCTGTGCAAGCTATTCCATTTTTTATTTCTTTTATTGTGTTATTTATCTCCGGAATTTCTATTTGCTTATTTTTTATAGATTGAATTTTCTTTCTGAGATCACCCTGCCAATTTCCTTTGATCTCTTTGAGTGTTTTCAGAATTGCAGTCTTGAATTTTGTGTCATTTTGGTCATATACTTCCACATCTTCAAGTTTCTTTTCCGGAGATTTTTTATTTTCTTTCTGAGCACCTTTGTTCACAAGGGTATTTATTGCTGTGGGAGCATTTTGTTTTTGGACGTGAGGACTTTTCTCCTGGTAAATGTGAAGAAATCTTTCTTTTACTTCCCAGATGGTGTTGCTGCAGTGTCTTATAATATTTTCTCTTGGTTATTTGGCTTTCTCACAGTGGGAGACTTCCTAGAAGGTGAGCTTCTCTGGTCTCTGTATGACTCCTTATTGGGAAGATATAGTGGGCAATGGTATTCCATGCCTCCAAGATTCTTTTGCTCTCAGAAGCTGCCAGGCCTGAGCTTCAGTTTTTCTAGATCCTTCTAATGGCTTCAGCAAGGGAGAGGAAGGGGCTTGCTGAGTAAATTGCAGATCTGTTTGTGTCAGAGGGTAATTGTGGCTTCCCAGCAGCACCTCACTGAACGTGGACTCTGGGCTGGGTTAGCTGGGTGATCCTTGGGAGAGATAAAGGGGAAGTAATCAGTTTCTGTGTCCAAGGCCACACAGTGCTCTAGCTGGAGCACTATTTCATTGAGGGCCAATCTGTGCTGTTGCCAGCATGCTCCTACTTCCAGCACTTTAGCCACCAAAACACCTACTTCTTGGTCCAATCACCAGCCTTATACTCTGCAGCCCCTAACTCTAGCTGCCCAACCCACATGGTGGCAGCTAGATTCTCACTCCTGTCACCCACACTGATTTCTGGCTGCTGCTGGTGCCTTGTTTTGGTCTCCTGCTCTGCCCTTTGTCACCCTTGCCAAGCTATGGTTGCTTTTTTGGTGCTTTCTCCGTGGCATCTCTCTACAGCCAGCTAGCGAGCCAGCCAGCCAGGCTTACGCCATACACCCTGCATTCTGACTGCCCATGCCTTCACCTTTGTCCTTTCTAGGCCTCCAATCTGCCCAGAGTCATCCTGTACCTGGACTGGTGCTCCAATTCTTCCACTTCAGTCAGTCTTTCCTCAGCCGGTCTCTGGGTCAGCCTCTGCGTCGATCACCATGTAAGTCTCCGCATCTCACTCTGTGGTGTATCTCCATGCTGCTCGCTTTCTTTCTCCCTCACTTGCTTTCCTTTGTCTGGCTTTAGGTATTTTTTTTGTGATAAGTGGGTCCCTCAGTCGATGTGTGTTGCTTAGGGATTATCTGGTTGGATTTTAGTTGTTTAATTTGTTGTTCTTTCCAGGAGAGGTTTCAAGTGCTCCTCTGACATTGCCATCTCGGTGACATCTCTATAAAGACTCTTTCTGTGATTGTTTGCTATTAACTGTTTAAATATTCAGGAGATTTGGGTTGTCTTCTTTTTGTAGTGCATGCTTTTTGTTCACTTGAAAGTCAGGGGATCCATCATATATGGTTCCAAAGTGTCTTCGCAATCTACTGCATTGTTTTCAAAAGGGTCGTTTTGCTCATTATCCAAGGTATTGATTCATACTCTATTCTAGGATGTCCTGCCACATTCTGGGACATTGTTGAAATATAAGAAGTGGACCCACTCTTCTCCTATTCACAAAGTGAAATCTTTTTTTAACCCCTTGATCCTTTGGGTACTCAACTTTCCCTAGATTAGACCTTCTCTTTCTATACAACTTTCACAATCCTTCCTTCTCAGATAACCAGATAGACCTTTGTACCTAAGCTTTCAGAACAAAGGCTTCTTAATTTTTCTCTGGTGCAAGAAATATTCAGTCCTATAGAATTCCTGAACTATGCAAGTCTTACAGAAAATGTAGGAGGCTGAGGTAGGAGATAACCATTTCTATTTTCTAATTTTTCAAATGTCTTAGAGAAAACAACATGAAAATTATGCTCTCAAGAAAGGATCCGGTCACACATTTAACACCATCAAAATTTACATGGCTATGATTTATTTGGTATCTGGTATTTGATATTAGTTCCATTAAAGTAGAAATCTGCCTAAAAACAATCCAAATAAAAAATATCTCCATATTTTGCTTTGTCTTGTAAGATATCAGCAACTCTTTTTTTGACAATAGAAAAGTTATAAATTTCTGAGTGTGACTTTTAAACCCATCTAGTAATTTGATCATACCCTTATCTTTGATTCTTCATTACTCTATTTACTTCTTAATTTGTAGAGACAACTCTCCTGACTTAGGTTTTCTCAATTCTGTTCTCTCAGACTGCATATTAATTATTTTTAAAAGCTAAATAACACCCATTCTTCAAATTCTAGCCCATGCCCCTCCTGTAACAAGGTCTGCTATTGTTCATGCCCACAATAGTTTCTCTCTGTAGTACAATGGCTTCTAGCATTCAATTTGACATTTAATTGTATACTGTCTTATACAGTGACTCACTTTTTTATAAATACATGTCTTATCTTCCCAACTCAATTTTAATATTCCATGCATGGGGCACAGAATTTGGTATTATGTATTCCTTTTGTCTTATATCTTTAGTAGTATTCATCCCATTGTTGTACATATAACTAAATGCATGGATAATTGAGAATTAATTTATTTATCCCTGGCCACACGCATACCACAGGTGGGAACCGGCAATGACTACATTTAGATATTTACTAATTCTGAGTGTCAGGGACAACTACTGTTTTATTCTTGGTAGCTGTTTTACAAATCCTTCTGGGCACTACTGATCATGTTAACCAAAAAAATAGAAAGAGAAACTTAATTGCATTAGGGTATGCCAAATCACAATGAAAGTAAGTGGCAAATTAAAGTCATATAGTATAAAGTTGTGAAAGATAGGTTATTATGCATTTGATTATTTTCATGATATATGTTTTCATCTTATAACCCTAACCATGCAGTCTGTAATTCTGTGTTCATGTCCAGTGACATAAATGAACATGTATCTGTGCCATTTTCATAGTCTCTTTCCTTAGCAATTCTGTAGAACATAAGTATGTAGGGATTAGTGAGTGAACTAATGGATGGATTTGTTTTTAAGCCATCAATGCCACTCTCTTTCCTATTATGCTTGATTCTATAGTTGCTGCTACAGTGAGCTATTTTTTATGTTACAAATGGGTCTATTTTTCCTTCTCTTAGGATAGGTAAAAAGTAGCAAATCATTGTTACACGTTCTTCAAAACCCAGTTTAAATGCTTCCTTTGTAGAATCTTTTAAAACCTTAGTTCCTTTTCTCTTTTTTGTCTATTCCTTCTAGTACACATTATTTTTTCTCCTTTGCCTATCTATAAACTTTGATTCATTTTATAGACTTTATCATTTGTGACATTTTATTATGGTTTTCTAAAATTATTTACTTGTTTTTAGTTACTGATATAAGCATCTGTTGACTGGCAGGACCAGAAGACCATGCTAAGGCCTATCTCAGGGTGACTGAGCACTCTTAGTTTTCAGAATTGGTTACTGATGTGTTTTAGTTTCTTGTAACTTTTGGCTGTGCCTAACATCAAGAAACTTATAGATGCATATTTTCAGGTTAAACAATTACAACATAACAATGAGATTGAGTCTCATCCTCCTTGATCCAACAGAGGATAGAGGAAAAGCCACTTGTAGACATTGAGACCCCACAGTCTGAACTGTCTGGCAAAAGTATGTGCATGCTAATTGATAAAAAGAAAGAAAGACTGGCTTGGTAAGCTAAGTATGCACTAGGATGCTGGGTGGGTCCCTTCTTTTTAGCAAAGAACTTCCTGAAGCATGTCTGAAAGGATCAGCTTCATCAGAGAATACCTTCCTGGTGGGTGGAGCTACCCTATCGGATAGAATGTATGCCCAGCTGCGTCACTGCACTCCATGCAAATTAAAAAATACACTAGTCTGAAGTTCCAATCAACATATAACATCACAACAAAAATAGTTTACTGTTTAATTACAAACTTTTAATAATAGCTAGCATTTGAACTTAGTTTGTGCCAAACATTGTTACACTCTACAAGTATTGATATTTTTATTCTGCACACATCCACAAAGCAGTTACTATTATTGTTAACATTTTGCATAAAAGGCAAGCAAAATAAAGAAAGGTCAAATTATTTGCCCAAGATATTTAAGTAGTAAGTGCCAGATGGGGACTTGGACCTAGACATCTGTTCCAGAATCTGTACACTACTCTGTTGTGCTGTTGATTTTCCTAGTGCCTAAAGCTGGGAAAGACAGACAACAGAGATGTTCTGGGTATTTCCTCAAGCTATAAGGTGTTTCCATAGTGGGATTCTCTGATTTATGTGGTCATTTCTCTTACTAATTTGCAAAACTAATTAAAGGGCAGATCAAAGGGTTTCCTGGGGTTCCAATTCATAAGGAGATAATAAAATCTTACTGGAACAAATAAGAAATAAGATGTTTATCAAGTTACATTTCCACAAATAATTACTTACACAACTGTAAAAATGTATATTGTTCCTGTTCTGTACCTCTGACTGTATAATGCCAACAAATGGAAAATTTTAAGATGTTCCTCTTAGGTGTCCTTTTAACTCCATGTAATATATTTTGAATATATGGGTACATTGGGTTTGGTTGTCCACTCTGAAACCAGCTGATGACAGTACCTTGATGTCCACAGTCAAAGTCAGCTGAAATTATGAATGGTATAGTTCTCTTTGATGAGAGTTTTGAACTTTTAAGTATGCCTCCGAAAACTTCATCTAGTTTGAAAATTGCAAAAGAAAACTAAAAAGAGATCAAGAACTACAGAAAAGTAGAAACAATTTTACCAACACAATAGCCAGAAGAAAAAAACAACAACACCTTCTAATACTTGTTGAACAATTAGCTGTAAATACATTCTTATAAGTTACCTTGATCCTTAATGAGTATGAATTATGGACATTAATTATAAATGACAGAATACTGTGAACAGGAGGTATTTCCCAAATAAATGTTAATTTTAGATTTAATGCATGCTTTTGAAATAAAGAATATAATTTTATTTATAAAACATTAGTTTCTACCACTAAATAAATATTGAACAAGCATTTTAAAATCATTAGTCTACGCAGAATACAAAACGTGTGCCAGGTTGTCCCTAATGGCATGTGAGCCCCTTTTATGCCCAATTGTATTTATATATTATTGGTATTATCCAATAAGCTTTCTTGAATGCATGCATAAATGAATTATTGAACTAATATAGATGTATAGCACTTTGATATGTGGAGTTACTGTCTTTAATTTGCTTTTTTTCCCTTTCCACATGTATGTCTTGGATGATTGAGTACGTATATCATCTGAACAAATTATCTTAATTACTATTATGAGTTATTTATTCCTAAAAGTTATATGTTGAAGTCCTAACCTCTTATACCACACAATGTGATCATATTTGGAAATGGTGCTGTTATAATTAGTTAAAATGAGGATCTATTGCAATAGGGAGGGTTCTAGTCCCATATGACTGCTGTTCTCATAGAAAGGGGAAATTTGGACACAGCCATGTACAGCGTGAGAGTGTCATGTAAAAATGAGGTAGAGATCAGGGTGATGCTGCTACAAGTCAACAAGTGCCATAGTTTGCTAGTAAACTACTAGAAGCTAGGGATGAGGCGTGGAACAGATTCTTTTTCACAGGCAACATAATCTACCCTGCCAATATCTTGATATTGGCCTTCTAGTCTCTAGAACTGTGAGATAGCATATTTATGTTGTTTAGGCCAGTTAATTTTTGGTACTTTCTTTCTGCCGCCCTAGCACCTAATATGATTTTCATCATTTAATGAAAAGAGGATAGATCTGTATGGTTGAGAAGGAGTGACTGAGATTTTTTTTTCATTTAGTCTGGGACATCACTTGATTACAAAATTACTTTCAAACTGCTGTGGCTTTTAAGAATTAAAGCTGGGGAATCTGGGATGGCTCAGTGGGTTAAGTGCTCACTTTGCAGCCCCAGGGTCTGAGGATCAAATCCTGGACCTGGCCTGTGAGGACCCATATGCTGAACTGGGGCGTGCCCCCAGGTCAGTTCTCACTGGAGTGAGACCTCGGCCCATTTCCCATCCTGTACAGCCCCGTGCCCACCTGTGGAATGAAACTATGTGGAAAAACCAATGATGCGCAACTGTGGAGACTGTTCTGGGCCCTCCTCCTTCTCTCTGTCTCTGTATCTCTCTCTCTCTCTGTGTCAAAAACAATAAAAATAAATCTTAAAAAAAAGAAAGAATTAAAGCTAATGGTGTTGTGTAGAGTTAAGTAGACTGGGTGGTACTGAGGTTTTTGAGGTTCTATGTTTAATGATACATTTATTTTTTTATGTGAAGTTGTTACCAAATGTTGTAGTATTATATTATAATATATTTTTTGAAAGTGCGTATAAAACCTAGAAGCATTGAAGTCTTTGGTAATTTGTTATAATTATTTAATCTGCTAAAGATAGGAATGTTGGTTTACAATATGCCTTTATTTTTATCCCTAGAAATCTAGCATTTCAATTTTTTTTATTAGCATGAATGACTTCATTGACTATAAAGTTTAACAGTGCAAAATAATTTGTACCTAAAATGTATTGCTAGCATGTGTGCTCAAAGGTCTGGGCAGCTGGAAGAACAAATAGTACACCACAAACTAGTTTTTAAAAGTACCCTAATAACAGTTACTTTTTTGAGGGTTATAGCTACTGAGCATAGATAGTACAGGAGTTCCGAAGACTTTTCAAAGATGGAAAAGATAAAACCCATTCTTCCAATTATACTTTGAGAATAAATAGGATGTGCAAATTAAAAGGTCTTGGTATCCCAGAAAATGTCTAATTTGCAATGGAAATAAAACAGATACTCCCCTTACTGATGCATGTTTAAGACCTCAGAGCTTAGTATTAAAAAATAACAAGGGTCCATGTGTTGCAATTTATTTACTCCAAAGCCCTTGTTAAAACTCATGGTACTGTAAATTGTGCTTGGGTGAATACTAATTAATTCTTCAAAGAGCATGGCATATTAAAGATTTTATAAATAACACATTTTTACCTTATACTTTAAGCCAAAAGTCACCAATCTTTTAGACATCAGGGACAAGTTCTATAGAAGACAATTTTTTCACACAGACTGATGGTGCAGAAAATGTTTTGGGGATGATCCAAGCACTAGATGGAGCTTAATTGTTACCATTCACTGGTAGGGTTTTGATATGAGTCCTAAAGCAATTGATTTATTATGGTCTCTGTGCAGCCATACTTCTCTGCTAACATTGATCTGTATTTCTACTCGCTCCCCAGCACTAGCATCACTGTTTCAGCTCCACCTCAGATTATCAGTTGTTAGATTCTCACAAGGAGCATGTAACCTCAATTTCTTGAATGTGCAGTTCACAATAGAATTTGCTTCCTATGAGAATCTAATGCTGGTGCTGATCTGACAGGAGGCAGAGCTCAGGTGGTAATGCAAGTGATGGGGAGTGGCTGTACATATAGATGAAGTTTCACTCACTCACCCACCATTCACCTCCTGCTGTGTGGCCCAGTTCCTGAAAGGCCACAGACTGGTTGGTACTGGTTTGTGGGCTGGGAACTGGGGCCCCTGCTTTAAGTACTATGCTTATCATTTTCTAAATTTTCATGTATTATCTAGATGCATTTACTAGGAGACTCATGTCTGTTCCCACTCACTTCTACTTGCAACCCCTCATTCTTACACCTTCTGCATATTTTGAGGACAATCCCAGACATTAAATCATTTTATCCATGAATATTGTAGTTTGCATCTATAAAAGATAACAGATTGTTTAAAACCATAACCATGATACTCTTGTCACACCTAAGAAGTTGACAATAACACTTAATATCAATAAATGTCTCATTAGTGTTCAGATTTCCTTGATTGTCTCCCAAATAATTTTTTTCAGTTTGTTTAAATAATTTTTAAAACATCTTTGTCACTTACATTTGGCTCTCACATGACCCTTAAATTATCTTTTAATGTACAGATTTTCTCATCTCTTTTTTCCCTTACCAACTTGGTGAAGAAATCAAGCAATTTATTTTGTAGATGTTTTTGAATTCTAGATTTTCTAACTGACTCTTTGTAGTGTTATTTTACATGTACTTTTCTTTCTTTTATTTCCTGAAAACTAACATCTAGATTTAGAGGTTTGGCTTGATGGTTTGATATGATATAGGTGTTTTTTTCCCTCTATGAATATATCATAGACAATGTATGTTTGTCTCTCATTTTTTTTTTGGTGTGATGTTAATAAACATTGATGAACATTATTTAGATTTATTATTTTATTAGGCATTTGAAAAAATGATACTTTTACATTTTGTCATCATTTAATAGCTAAAATATTATGTTTATAGAACTCACAAGATTTCTTTTATTTTTTTATTTTTGTTAGATTTATTGGGGTGACATTGGTTGGTAACATAGTTTCCAGGTGTACAACTCTACATTATATCATTTATGCATTGCATTATGTGCCCACCACCCAGAATCAGCTCTACTTCTATCACCACATACCTGGTGCCCACTTCCAACTCATTCCCCATTCTCCCTTCCCCCTCCCCACTTACCCTCAGGTAATCACCACACTATTGAGTGTGTCCGTAAGTTTTCATTTTTTCATTACTTTCAGTTTTATATTCCACCTATAAGTGAGGTCATATGTTTCCTGATTCTTTCAGTCTGACTTATTTCGCTTAATAAGATGGTTTCAACATCCGTCCATGTTGTCACAAATGACTGCATTTCATCTTTTCTGGTCGTTGAGTAGTATTCCGTTGTATAAATGTACCACGACTTTTCTATCCAGTCATCTATCAAAGGATACTTTGGTTGTTTCCATGACTTGGCCACTGTGAACAGTGCTGTGATGAACATTTGGGTACAGATATCTTTGTGGTTTAAGGTTTTCAGGGTTTTTATGTAGATCCCCAGAAGAGGGATTGCTGAGTCGTATGACAATTCAATTCCAAGTTTTTTGAGGAATCGCCATAGTGCCTTCCATAGTGGTTTTACCAGTTTACATTCCCACGAGCAGTGTAGGTTCCTTTTTCTCCACAACATCTCCAGCATTGTTCCCTGTCTTGTTGATTATTGCCATTCTAACAGATATGAGATTATATCTCATTGTGGTTTTTATTTGCATTTGCTTCATTGCTAGTGGTGTTGAGCAATTTTCATATATCCATTGACTCTTTGTATGTCTTCATAAGAAAAGTGTCTGTTTAGGTCTTCTGCCCATTTTTTAAATTGGATTGCTTGTTTTTTGTTGTTGTTGAGTTGTACAATTCTTTGTATATTTTCATATTAGCCCCCTATCAGAAGCATTGCTTGCAAATATTTTCTCCCAGTTTGTTGGTTGCCTCTTTGCTTTTTTGATGGTTTTCTTTGCAGTGCAGGAGCTTTTTAGCTTGATAAAATCCCATTCGTTTATTTTTGCTTTTACTTCCCTTGCCATTGAGGTCAGGTTCATAAAATCCTACCTAAACCCCAGATCTATAAATTTAGTACTAATGTTTTCTTCTTTGCAAATTATTGTTTTCCGTCAGCCTAGTCTCACTTGGCTAAATTCAAGGTGTCATTAGGCTGAACATACATGTCACTTGAATCAGGACAGTACCATTGATTTTTGTCCTGTTTAAAACTGGACATCTGGTCAGCCTACTGAGAAATCAACTTCAAAAATTCTTTCTGACTAAAAGAATCAAGAATGAAAAAATCAGAAAACATATGACCTCACTCATAGGTGGAATATAAAACTGAAAGTGACACAGAAACAAAAACTCATGGACACAGTAGTTTGGTAGTTGCCTGGGGGTGGGAGTAGGGGTGGGGTGGGAGGGGGAGGGCTGGGGAGGCATGGGGAGGGGGCATTAAACGTAAAAAAATAATGTAACTAAATACATTTTTAAAATGGAAAACGAAAAAAGAGAAAAAATTTCCATAATTCCATTATTCTAATAAAAAAAAAATGCAGTTCACAGCAGAGCCAACCCCAAGAATTCTGTATCTGTGGATCAGGGTGGAAACAGACAAATTTTTTCAATACCATCAGAATAAAAACACTTATATGGGATTCATTCTGAGCTAGATTTATTGCAAGTGCTAAAAAAAATTTTTTTTTTCTGCATTGAAAAAATCAAGCATTTAACTTTTTTTTTTTCCTTATATGAACTATACTTCAGGGTAATCACATAGTCAATGAAAGTAGAGTCAACATACAAAAGGAAGAATAATAGGTGTGAATATCACCATTTTGTGAACTTTTAGTGAAATAGTTGATCTAAGAAATGATCATTTATAGCTGTATTTACCACAAAAGAAGAAACTAATAAACATTATATACTTCTTGATAATTACACAAAAACAAAAAGCCATCTTGAAAAGCCATCAGTGGTGAAGTGTAAGGAGTTTGGAATCAGGTCTACCTGGCTTCGAATTCTATCTCTGCCACTGGGTGTCTGGTTTTTATTTAATTTTTCTTGGTCTTAATCCCTTTCCCTCAAGTAAAATTGAAATAGTATTTATCTATTTAAGTCAGTCATTGTGAAAATTAAAATAAGATGAAATACATAGGCCTCTTGTATGTAGTAGGTTCTTTATTGTCTTTCAATTGTGTTTCAGTTTTACTTCTTTTCACCCTTTTAGATTGAGGCAATTTAAAGGTTAAGAACAACCCATCAGAAAAGTCTCCATATTGACAACATGGTGATTTAGCAAAATTAAAACTTAGTGGAAAAGGTATAATTTGAATCATTTATTTCTTTAAAAGTAATGGTTTTACCATCTTGAAGTCTATAGACAGTTACCATTACTTATTTTGTTTATTAAGGTTATTAACACTGTAGGAACTGGAGACTAGGTATGTACTGCTGGAGTCTGACAATTGAGAATATCAGGACAGGAAAACAAAACCCTTTACTCCTACAATGTCTCTGCAGCAATCTCTACTAATAACGTTTTTATTTTTTATTGTTAAAATTTATTGGAGTGATGTTGGTTGGTGACAATTACATAGGTTCCAGGTGTACACTTCTATATTACATCATCTATGCATTGCATTATGTGCTTACCACCTAGAATCAGTTCTCTTTGCATCACCATATATTTGATGGCCTCTCTCTAATCTTACCCCTCCACCCTCTTCCTCCTCCACAATCCATCCTCACTCTCCCAACCACCTTCCTGTTTACCCTCGGGTAACTACTAAATTATTAACTGTGTCCATGAGTTTTTGTTTCTTTGTTACTTTCAGTTTTATATTCCACCTAAAAGTGAGGTCATATGCTTGATTCTTTCAGTCTGACTTATTTCACTTAATAAGATTGTTTCAAGGTTCATCCACATTGTCACAAATGGCAATCTTTAATCTTTTCTTATCTCTGAGTAGTATGCCATTGTGTAAAGGTACTACAACTGCTTTATCCAGTCATCTATCAAATGATACTGGTTGTTTCTACACCTTGGTCACCATGAATAGTACTGTGATAAACATTAGGGTACATATATCTTTGCAAATTAAGGTTTTCAAGTTTTTTGGTAGATACCAAGAAGAGGGATTGCTGACTCATATGGCAATTCCAATCCTAATTTTTGAGGAATCCCTATACTGCCTTCCGTAGTGGATGTACCAATTTACATTTTCTCACCACCAGTGTATAAGGGTCCCATTTTCTCCATGGCCTCTCCCGTACTTGTTATTCCTTGTCTTATTAGTTATTTATCTATCTGTTTATTTATATTTTTAATATTTTTATTGTTAAATTTAATGGGGTGACATTGGTTGGTAACAATTAGATAGTTTCCAGATGTACAAGTTTACATCACAACACCCATGCATCAAATTATGTGCCTGCCATCCAGAATCAGCTCCCCCTTTACCACCATATATCTGGTGCTCACTCCCACCTCCCCCCACAACTCTCCCTCCCCCATCCTCTCCCCTCTTCAGGTAACCATCAAACCATTGAGCGTGTCCATAATGCTGGTGCCCTCTCCCACTTCCCCTCCCTCTCTCCTTTCCCCCTCATCCCCTTCCCTTAGGCAATCACCAAGCTATTGAGTGTGTCCATAGGTCTCTGTGTCTTTGTTACTTTCAGTTTTATATTCCACCTATAAGTGAGGTCATATGCTTCCTGATTCTTTCAGTCTGACTTATTTCGCTTAATAAGATGGTCTCTAGGTCCACCCATGTTGTCACAAATGACTGTATTTCCTTGTCTTGTTGATTATAGCCATTCTAAAATGTGTGAGGTGGTATCTCATTGTGGTTTTAATTTGCATCTCCCTAATTGCTAGTGATGTTGAGTATTTTTTTTTTTTTTATGTATCTGTTGGCCATTTGTATCTCTTCATGGGACAAGTGTCTGTTTGGGTCTTCCACACATTTTTTAATTGGGTTATTTATTTACTTATGTTGAGTTTTATGAGTTTTTTTGGGTTTTTTTGTTGTTTTTTTGTTGTTGTTGTTTTTTGTTTGTTTGTTTTTGACAGAGAGAGAGAGGGAGAGAGAAAGAGAGAGAGAGAGAGAGAGATACAGACACAGAGAGAGGACTGAACTGGGGGAACTCCCCAGTTCAGCACATGGGTCCGCATGGGCCGGGGCCGGATTCGATCCTCAGTCCCCAGTGCTGCAAAGCGAGTGCTTAACCCACTGAGCCATCCCGGCTTTCCCTGTATGAGTTTTTTAATGTATTTTTTTTTGTTAGCGCCTTATCAGAGGCATTGTTTGCAAATATTTTCTACCATTCAGTTGGTTTCCTTTTACTTTGTTGATGGTTTCCTTTGCTGTGCAGAAGTTTTTAGTTTGATAAAGTTCCATTTATTTATTTTTGATTTTACTTCTCTTGCCTTTGAGGTCAGGTTCATAAATTCATCCCTGAACCCAAGGTCTATAAGTTTAGTACTGATTTTTTTTTCATACAGGTATACCTTTGAGTCTTGTATGGTGATCTTTCATCCATTTTGAGTTAATTGTGGTACATACGGTGACAGGTCGCAGTTCATATTTATTCATTTTCATGTGGTTTTCCAATTTCCCCAGCACCATTTACTGAAGAGGCTTTCTTTTCCCCATTGTATATTTTTTGCTCTTTTGATGTGATGTGGAGTTGTCCATTGGGAAACTGTCTGATTGTTACCAACCAATGTCACCCCATTAAATTTAACAATAAAATATAATAATATTAAAAAAAATTATCTCTTCAAATATTTGTGAGTTCATTTCTGGGTTTTCAATTCTGTTCCATTGGTCTGTGTATCTGTTTTTCTGCCAATACCAACCTTTTTTCATTATTGAGGATTTGTAGTATAAATTGAAATTGCTGCCAGTTTATTCTTTTTTCGTAGTATTCTTTTGGAGATTTAGGGTCTTTTGTGGTTCCATATGAATCTGATGACTCTTTTTTATTTCTTGAATGAATGTCTATAAGATTTTGATGGGAATTGCATTGAATCTGTATATTGCTTTGGATAATATGGCCATTTAAACTACGTAGTTGATTCTTCCAATTCATGAACATGGAATATCTTCCCATTTCTTTGTATTTTCTTCAATATCATTTAATAGTATCTTAGAGTTTTCTATGTATGAGTCCTTCACATTCTTTGTTAAGTTTATTCCTAAGTATTTTATTCTTTCTTTTTATCACAAAAGGTATTTTTTTCTCATTTCTTTTTATGAAATTTTGTTGTTTGTATATAAAAGTGCTGTTGATTTTTATACATTGATTTTGTATTTTGCAACTCTATTGTATTCATTTATTATTTGTCATAGTTTTCAGGTGGAGTCTCTTGGTTTTTCTATATAAAGGATCATATCATCTGCCAAAAGTGAGGTTAACTTCTTCATTTCCAGTTTGTACAGCTTTAATTTCCTTCTCATGCCTGGTGGCTCTGGCTAGAACTTCCAGAACTATGTTGAATAGCAGTGGTTACAGGGGACTCTACGGTCTTGGTCCTGATTTTAGAGAAAAATGTTTCAGTTTTTTCCCATTCAGTGTGACATTTTCTGATGGTTTGTCATACATGGCCTTTATTATGCTGAGGTACTTTCCTTTTATACACATTTTATTAAGTGTTTTGATCATAAATGGATGTTGTAAAGGGTGTCCCAAAATTTACACAAGAAGTAATTTTGGTAGAAAACAGGTTTATATTTAAAAATAGTAAATTTTCATTGCTCAACAATGAAAATGCGTTGTTCTTTTGTGTAGCACTCCATTTTTAATAACCCTGAACTGTCAGCTGTCAC
>PVKE010021777.1:0-27461 GCA_004027555.1 Craseonycteris thonglongyai
CACCGGGGTGTGCGTGTACACGGGGCGCGTGCACCATCTGCGGACGCATGCACACTGCACCAGGGGCGTGCGCGTGCACGGGGCGCGTGCACCTGCGGGCCCATGCACACTGCACTAGGGGCGTGCGCATGCACTGCAGGCATGCACGTACACGGGGAGTGTGCACCATCTGCGGACACATGCACACTGCACCAGGGGCTGCGCTGGGGGCGTGCGCATACACGGGGCACGTGCACCACCTGCGGGCGCATGCACACTGCACCAGGGGCGTGCGCGTGCACCGGGGTGTGCGCGTGCGCTGGGGGCGGCTGAGACGCGGGAGGGGCGCTCTGTCGCTAGGCGTCGGCGCGCTTCCCAGCTTCATCCGTCACAGAGCGGTCCCCAGGTGTCATTGGTCTCCTGCGCTCCCTGCACACCTCCCCTTCCGGCCTCTGCGGGTGCGTGGTCCCCCCACCAGGGCGTCCGCACAGGCCTCGCACGTCCTAAGGCCCCTTCCCATGCTCCTGCCGTCCCCAGCCCTGCGCCCAGCCCCGCCGCACCCCTGCGCCACCAGAAACACCCGGGAAGGTCTGAGCTGCTGTGCACGCGGCCGGAGGGCCGTGCGCTGGGCTCCGCCCCAAGTTACCGGGAGGAGGCACCGTCCTGCCGGCCCGAAGCCGGGCACCCGCACAGGGCAGCAGTCGGGGTGGGAGGCCAGTGCTGCCCGGAGGCGCTGAGGCATCTGGGTCGGGGTCTGGGTGCACATCCCGGCCTCCCGTGCCGGCCAGCCCACCTTCCCGGCCCCGCCGTTTTCCAGTAAGAAACCAGGATCTAAGATTCACAGTCTGGGGAAGCCGGGAGGGCTCAGTGGGTTAAGAGCTCACTTTGCAGCCCTGGGGACCGAGGATCGAATCCCGGCCCCGGCCCGTGGGGACCCATGTGCTGAACTGGGAGCTCCCCCAGTTCAGTTCTCACCGGGGTGAGACCCCGGCCCAGTCCCTGCCCTGTGCAGCCCCGCGCCCACCTGTGGGATGAAACTATGTGGAAAAACCAATGATGTGCAACTATGGAGACTGTTCTGGGCCCTCCCCCTTCTCTCTGTCTCTGTCTCTCTCTATCAAAATAAATAAATAAAAGATTCACAAGGTCATCTCCAGGATCAGTTACGCTCAGTGCACACAGTGCGTCGCCGGGTGGCAGAGGCCCCGCAGCACGTACAGAACCGTCTTTCCTGGAGGTTGGGAGCCTTCAGCTCTGCAGGATCCTGTCCCCAAACGAGACGCACTTATCGCCGGCGATCAGGGTGCAGGGGCCACGACCGGGTTCCGGGCTGGGAGCTGCTCTGGACGGGTGGGGGCAGGAGCGTCCACGGAGCCCCGTGTCTGCCCGTGCAGAGCCTTCTAGGAACCGTGCACACTGTGTGCAAAGCTTGTCTGACCCCAGCTCCCCGTTCACCTGGTTTATATGGGGAGGCACCCCGCCATCTCGAAGCAGGTTTCGGGGGGTCCGCGTGCGTGTGTGCTGTGTCCCCGTCCTGCAGGAGCCGGGACCGTGTGAGGCCAATGCGCACTCCAGGCTGGAGCCGCCGCCCGCAGGACTTCGCTTCTCTTCCACTTTCCGAGTGTGATAAACACGATTTCCTTAAATGCTGAAGGAGGTACTATTCATAGGAACGGCAACCACTTAATTAACTGAAAAAACAGGAATTACGTTTGGTCATTCAGGGAGGAATTAAATTTAACCGCCCTCTCCAAAGGCAGCAGTTCTCATTTAAAAGTTATTAGTTTTGACGTGTTATTTGAAAACGTATTTGTGCTTTTCCTTCTGTGTTTTGAGGAAAAAACAGTTTTGTTTACGTTGTGCAGTTTATTCTCCATTGAGGAGAAAGACCATTCACTCCCCGTGACGGGTGCGGGTGCCTCAGGGCTGGGGTGTAAAAGTCCTTCCCAGTCCCCTGAGCACAAAGACACCTCGGCTGCAACGTCCGCTGTGAAAGGAAAACCTGCCGCACGTTCGAAATAACAGGATTTGGTTGGATTACTTGGCCCTTCGGTTTGATAGAAAAATGCAACAGCAACAGCAAAGACCGACCGTGTTACCGTTGTAGCCGTCGCAGTTATTCATGGAAAAGTTTGGTTTGTCAGGACATTAAAGCCAAATGAGAACGTCCGTGAAGGATTTCAGGAAGTCAGAGGATGTGGGAAATACGTGAACCGCTGGCGTCATTCGTCCATGACTTCTCCCCGGGATGCTCTGTGCTCCTCCCGTCTGCAAAAAGGCTTGTTCGGTGCCTCCTGTGCACGAGCCCTGCTCCAGGCGTCGGAGTTCATTCAGCAGCAGGAAAAAAAAAACAGAAAAGGAAAATGGCCGCTGCAGCAGGAGGTGGCTGGTCCCCTCGTGTCACGCGGCAGCGTTGCTCACACCACCGTCCACAGAACCGATGCTGGCCGGGGTGTCTCACGAGGGCCCTGAGACCCCGCGCTTGCGCTGAACTCGGTTCCGTCGGTTTGCACATGAAGTTTTGGGGGTTCACGTTTGTTCCGTGAAGGAGGGAAGGTGCTCAGCGCAGCTCCCCCTTCCTGGCTTGCTCCAGAAGAGACTGTGACGACGCCCCGTGGAACTCGCTCTCGCAGCGGGCGGCCCTGCCAGGACCCCAGGCGGCTCCTAAACCCGACAAGTCTTCAAGACCGCACGACGCTCACGGCCTCTCTGTGTAGAAGTTGTGCCAGGGCTGCCCCGGTCTCACGTGTGTATCCTCAGCGAGCTCCTGCCCCACGCAGGCCGTGGGCCCGACTCTGCCTGGCTCGCCGGCCTCGCCCCCGGCCCCCTCGTAACAGCTGCGAGGACTCGGGCGGGAGGGCCGGCGCCTGTCCGTCCTCCTCTGTCCGTCTGCCTCTGTCCTGTCTGCGTGCCGTGGTTTCTGTCTCATGTCAGGAGATGACGCAGTTGCAGTCCTGACTCACGGTGTTTCCTGGTTGTGTCTCGCTCGTCTAAAAGACTACGATCCGGTTTAGTATGAAAATGAGTGAAAAAAGGTGAAAGCAGGTGTGTCAGTGCATTAGAAATCCAGTTTTCCGTTTTGGCTTGATGATATCCAAGAGCAACGAAATAGGAGGAGGTTGCGAAGACCGGGGTTGACGACGACCACACAGAACAACAGCCGGAGCCCCCATGGGCGACGCGCTTTAGACAAAAAGGAACCGGAGGCTCGCAGAGGGCGGGAAACCAGTGAGGACCGACAGGCTGCGGCCGAGGTTGCCTGACCGGGTCCTCGGCGACGGCGTCCCCTGCTCAGGTTGTCTGCGTGACCACAGGTGCGCAGCTGAGATGCGCACCGAGTTCCGAGAACGACGGGCTGAGGCCTGAGGGAGGCGCGTTGTCACAAGGCCAAGGAGGTAGTCGTGTCCCAGAAGTGACGGTGACACCACAGGACAGAGCGAGCGACACCCCCGTCTCCACCGGGCCGAGTGGGGAAGACCTGGGGAGGTCCTGGTTCTGGTTCTGCAGACACTGTGGGAGGCGGGCCCGCCGGTCGCTAGGGAAGGGGGCTCCGCTGGATGGAGGGAGCGATGGCAGAGGGCAGCCCGGAGGGGCTGTGAGCAGGACGTTTCCGGAGACCAGAGCCCACGAGACGCAGGGAAAACCACCTACCGCAGGCTGGGTTTCTGTAAGACGGGCAGGTGTGAGGTCGAGGGGTCCCCGTGGGGGGCTTGCACCAGGACGCGGGACAGGCTGCGCCCACGCTGACGCCGGTCTCGATTCTGAACGCTGCACGAGGAGCCACGCCCGCGGCCCTCACGCGAGGCACAGCCGTGCGCTGCAGAGGCGCCCAGACACGCTTTGACACGTTCAGGGTTTCACCCCCAGACCCATCTCACCCAGAGCACGGGGGGCTTCTGGGAAAGGCCGTTAGAACGTGGACGGCTGCCGGGCCGCCGGGCACAGAACCGGATCCTGTGACAGCGAAGGAGCAGCCAGGTGCGAGCGCGGGAGTGCACGGCGGGTCCTGTCCGTGTGGGAGAGGCTCTGTCCTGCGCGCTGAGCAGATCGGGAGCCGCGAGGAGGCGGGTGGACGGGGCACTTGCTGAGAAGCCGGGAGGCAGAGGGCACGGCGGGCGAGGCTGACTTGGAGCAGAATCACCTGTTGGCATAACTACTTCCAAGACGCTTTGCCGGTGGGTCAGGCAGCTTCATCCTCATAATCCCTCTGGACAATGTGAACGTCCTTTTTTTTTTTTTTTTGATAAGAGAAGCTGGGGCACAGAAATGTCGGGGCGCTGACCTAGCACCGGGCTAGTGAGGAGCAGGACGCACAACCCCCACCCGGCCCCGCGAGGGTGACGGGCAGGCCCTTCACGGGCAGCGTTGCCACTTGACCGTGTTTCGTGTACGGCCGTCGGTTGTCGGAATGCGGATTTTTATTTCATTGATTTCAAAGATTCAGAGCTTTTCAGGAGCCCGCCCCTCCCCGTTGGGGTGCGTGCGGGTCCCGTGTCTTCTGGACGCGCACTTGCCGCGGTCGGTCGTCAAGCCCAGAGGTCCTGTGGCCCCTCAGCGTCAGGCCTGTGGGCGAGGCGGCTCCTGCGTCGGCTGCTGCTCTGCAGGACTGACTTCTTTCCCGTGGAATTTTCTTCTCCTGAATTTCCCCGTCAGCGGAACAGGAGCCGCTGGGTCTCCGGGACTCAGGAGGCCCTCGGAAAATTCTAGTGCAAAACGAACAAGCAAGCGGGGAGGCCGCCCTGTGCAGCAGCTCTGCTCTCGGCTGCACGTGTCCGGGACGGTGTCTCCGCGATAAGCCGCCGTCACGCGTGGAGACGGGTCCGCTCGGGTGCAGAGGGGACGTCCCTGCAGAGCCGCCGGGCGTTTCCGTCCTGGCCCTGGAGCCGGATGAGGATCTGATTCTCAAACCGTAAGCCGTGCCGTTACTGTGACCATCGGACCCCGCTTTGGTGAAGACGTGCGATTCCTGACCGACACGGACCTTCTGAGGCAGCAGCTGTTCGGTTGGTACGAACACCATCGGTTTTGCATCGTTGGGATCTGCCGTCTGAGGTTGGGATACGTTCTTCAACGTGGTTCCCTTACCCATCGTCTTAACGCGCCTTCCTCGCTTTGCGTTTCTTTTTGCTAATGACTTGCGACCTGCCGTTTATTTTATATTTAGTTTAGACCCTGGGAACAATGTGACACAAAAAGCAAACTTGAGCAATTTTCTAATTCGAGTTCAAAACGGGTCGTAAAGCAGTGGAGACAACTCATAACGTCAACAGCGCGTTCGGCCCGGGAGCCGCTAACGAGCACAGTGCGACGTCGGGTCAAGAGGTTCTGCAAGGAGACGAGAGCCGTGACGACCAGGAGTGCGGCCGCCGGCCGTGGGGCGCTGCCGAGGACCCGCTGACAGCCATCGTCAAAGGCGACCTTGAGCTCTTGGGCACCTTCTCACACAGGTTTTATTGTTTTTTTGTTTTGTTTTTTTTGACAGAGACAAGGGGGGAGGGCCCAGAGCAGTCTCCATAGTTGTACATCATTGGTTTTTCCATATAGTTTCACTCCACAGGCGGGCACAGGGCTGTGCAGGGCAGGAACTGGGCCGGGAGCCTCCCACATAGGCCCCGGCAAGAACTGAACTGGGGGCACAGCCCAGCTCAGCATATGGGTCCTCATGGGCCGGGGCTGGGACTCGATCCTCGGGCTCCGGGCTGCAAAGCAAGCGCTGAACCACTGAGCCATCCCAGCTTCCCCTGGACAGGTTTTGTTCAGGAAGGTCTTTGCCAGTGTCCACACTATTTCTAAGTTTCCGTTTAGGCCTAAAAACATGGGGAGTTATCCCTTCACGTGTCCCCCGAGAAGCATCGTAAAAAATAAAGTGAAGCTGGGCATGTAAAGGGGGGGAGGACGGGCCCGAGGCTGGAGAAGCGGGAGGAGCGGGGGCTCCGATGGCCGCCTCAGGCGGGAGGGGGAGGGGAGCCGTGTCTGCAATGACGACTGGAACCATGTGGCTGAGCAGGTGACACGGGGGAGGCGAGTGAGTCCGCGTTGTCCCTAGAAAGCAATAGGGGTTCCTCGTCCTGCAGCGTTAGGTCGCGATCTTGTATCTGCATCGCTTTCGTGGGGGTTTAAGAGAAAATAACCAAATGACCACAGGAATAATGGTGGCGACTTATCGGTCCAATGCCCGTGCTCAGACGCACTCCGCGTGGACGCCCCGCTCCCCGCGGCTCGGACGCGCTCCGCGTGGACGCCCCGCTCCTCACGGCTTGGGGAGGGTGAGACCGCAGGTGCGGAGGGGACCCGTGAGGCTGCCGAGGCCGCGTCCCGATCCTGCCCCACCTGCTGCTCTGCAGCCGACACACAGCGGCCTGGGGCCTCGCTGCGGCTCAGCCTGCGCCCCACTCCTGCCAGGTCGCTGGGATGAACCCCACACCCGGCCCAGAACACAGACCCGCAGGGCTTCCCAGGAAGCCACCCGCCCAGTCCCACGCGGGGGCTCGGCGCCCGTGCGGTGTGCTGGGTCCAATGGATGCGGCCTTGTGTGCACACAGGCCGAATGCAGCCGGGGGTCCCACGCGCCCCCCGCCTCCCCCTCTCGTCCTGTCCCGTGGGGTCCCCTTGTCGGCGGTTTTCGGGGTGCCGTGTGGTGTGCGCGGATCGTGCGTGTGGGTCTTCACCGCTGAACGGTGGCCCTGGACCGTCCGTCTTTCCGTCTGAAAGTGTTTAAGACGAGGCTGAGATGAGCTGTGCTGCAGCCTGACAGCCCGAGTGGGACGGCGGGGGGTGGGGAAGCCCCTCAGTGGTCCGGGGGCCGCACGGCCACGGCGCTTCCTGCCCCTTCACGTGCTCTCTGGCTGTGCGTCTTACAAACGCCTTCCCCGTCCTGCCTTCTACCCGCGTCCCTCTCCCCCGAGGGCAACGGCGAGCGGGTGTTATCAGCCGGGGACGCCCGGTGATGCTGTTTGGGAAGCTGCCCCGTCAGCTCTGCGCTCTGACTTTACCCGGAAATGTTGTGCTGACCCCGTCAGAAGGGAAAGCATCGAGGGACAGCTCGGGCCCTGTGCTCAGCACCTTCACGGCAAAGACGTCACGCAGAACTCCACCTGCCCAGGCACGGCCAGGCCTCCACAGTTCCCGCCAAGTTGCATGGGGAGAAGGCCCCGGGGCGCCGGCCAGGACGGGGGCGTCTGAGCTGCTCCCTCCTCGCTGGCTGGTTCTTCCTTCGCTTGTCTTGGTTGCTGCAGGGCGCAGGGCACAGGGCGCAGAACACAAGGTGCAGCACAGAACACAGGGCATAGCGCAGGGCACAGGGCGCAGCACAGGGCATGGCACAGGGCACAGCACAGAACGCAGCACAGGGCACGGCGCAGGGCACAGCACAGGGCACAGGGCGCAGGGCATGGCGCAGGGCACAGGGCACAGGGCACAGCACAGGGCGCAGGGCACAGCGCAGGGTACAGGGTGCAGGGTACAGGGCACAGGGCATTTCTCCAAATTCTCCTCCAGACGAGAGGGAAGCCGGGCACATGGGCCTGTGTCTGCCTCCAGGGCAGTTGAAACAATTTACATTATTATCTCTTTGATGACAGAAGGAACTTAGATGCGTTGTAAGCCCATTGCAGAAAATAAAAGCGGGAAAAGAAAAATCGCCTCTCGTTTCGCTGTTCGCGATAATCGCCTTTAACGTTTGTTAACCTCGAGCAGGTCTTGCGGTTCATCCACACGGGTCCCCTCCTCCCGGGTGTCAAAGCACCGCGTCGACGTTTAAGTGCCTGGGAAGTACGTTATGGAGCAAAATGACTCTCATTCCCGTTTTCTAATTTCAAACATTAGGTTTTTGGTTTTTCTCCAGGATCCATAAAGCTGTGATTAATAATTTCTTTGAAGTTTTGCCCCGGATTTTCTAGAGTAGAATTGTTCATGACGCTGCGGATAAATGCCTCAAGTTGGCTTTTTTAAAAGGTGGGGCTGGTGATTAACACCCCGTTTGGACGTGTGCGGCCGTGACAGAGCTCCAGGGGGGTAGGGCCCCCGGCCACACCTGCGCCGGCCCCTCGTCCTTCCAAAGCCCCCCAAAACCTTCCCGCTTGTGGGGTCACCCAACTGGCGAAAAGCGGAGACTCGTGGGCTCCTGGTGGGGAGGCCGTTGGTGACGCTCAGCCGCATGCGACGGCGCAAGCATGTCGAGACTCCATTTGAAAAGCCTCTGCAGCCCTCACCTGCCAGGAGTCCGTCCGGCTGGCGTCCACCTGGGCGCTAAGCCGCTCCATGAACGCACACGACAGGGTGGCAGTCGCAGCGACCGGGCACCCGGGTGCCCATCGGCTGGGGCAGTTTGGACGTCGGTGGAGCCGTGTGGAGGGAGGACAGGGGAGGCATCGTCACCTGTGCTGCTGAGGAGCCGGCCCTTCCCCACCGTGACCAGGGACGGGAGAAGCCCGGGGCCGTCCCTGTTCCCTGCAGCCGCTGTGACGAAGGACCGCCGGCCAGGACCGTGGGAACCGCGTCCCCCTGCGCTGAGGTCAGAGTCGGTGGGTGGCTCTTCCTGGGGCTCCGGGGAGGGTCTGTCTTCTCCGGCTCCAGCTCCTGGGGTCCCGGCCCGTCCTCGGCCCACTCAGCCGGTCTTGGGCTACACGTCACACGTCACATACACTCACACCAACGACAGCTGATGAGCTAAAAGCAGAACCACGAGGGATCTCGCCATGTTTTCATGAAGTTCTCAAATCGGTGTTGGGCCGCAGGCCGCGTTTTCTCAGTCTGACTTCTCGGAAGAGTCGTGCGCGCCGCTCGATCTGGAAGCATCTTTGGGTGGAATGTTTTCTCACGGACGGAACACACGTCACCATAAATATCACACTGGGCGTCGCACGCCGCCTCACTGCTGACGCAGCTGCCATCGAGGGTGCTGGTGCGGGTGCGTGTTCCGCGGTGTGAGCGCTTTCTCCCTGGAGACTCACTCGACGGCCACAGTCGTTCCACAGACTGAACCGCGTAGAATCGCGCACGTTCCGAGGCCACAGGAAACGTGATTGGACCCCGGAAAGGACCAGCGTGAGTCCACGTGGCCCTGCCACACAGGGTACCGAGCAGGAAGCTGCGTGGCGTCCAGAACACTCTGCCTCTTGGGTCTGTGACCTCCGTGGGGACCCCGCTGCCCCCGGGGATGAGATGCCAGCTTAGGGGGGCAGCTGGGTCCAGGGCGCCAAGCGAGGCCGGAGGGCGGGGAAGGTGCGCCCATTTCTCCTGGTTGCTCTCAGAGGCTCGTACACGAAGTTAGATGCATGGATTCCGTCTGCGTTGCTGTGGAAACACGATACCTCGTTATGGCGGGTTTTCAAAGCAACAGTAAACAAAAGGGAAACCGAGAAGCACCCCGAGCTCTCCTGGAAGCCACCGCCGTTGCCGTTCTGTTGATCTTACGCCATCTTTTCCATAAGCTCGTACACTTTTCCATTTTAAGTGAAGGGTCTCCCCACGCCTGGGAGGTGGATGGGCCCCCGGGAGCCCCGATTTTCACAAGTGACAGATCAACGCCGTGATCACCAACAGCACGAGGAGTCCTCACGCTCGTTCCTAAGAGCTTGGGGGCCCAGACACCCAGACTCCACAGGCCCGCGGATGTTTGTCACCATGCAGCGGCCGGCACAGGGGACCTTGTGGGCCCACAGGGGGCAGGTGCGCCCCCTGGTTCAGCACGTGAAGCACTGGGGGGTCCTGCCTGGATGTCCCGCCTCCCACACCTCAGCTGGCATGTTGGCACTGTCAGGGGCACAAGGGGTGGACGGCAGAGTGAAGACAATGCCCAGGACTCCGGGAGCGGCCGCTGATCCGTGGCTGCACCGTCACCAGCTTGTCTCAGCTCAGATCTGCGTGGGGAGGGTCTCGGGTGGGTGGGTGGGCTCCCCGTCCCGGGGCCGCGGGGCTGGGGCCACAAGGTGCCTGGGAGGCAGGTTCTGGGCAGCCAGGCCGCACGGCCTGGTTTTGGTTTGTTTTTTTTTTACTTTTAGAAGAAAAATTGGAATACGTTCCAAAATGAAAACGAAGAAATAAAATGATCTGGGTAAGTGTTTTTCCGTCGAAAGGCCGATGAGACTCTGAGCCTTGGAACTTCCGTCTTTTCCCGTCCAGTCACGTAAGGACCTGTGAAGCCTGTCAAAGCATTCGCAGGCGAATGGTCAAACACGTGCCGAGATAACTTAAAAACGGAAAGCGTTCTGTCATCTAACCCATCAGCCGTGCTCGGTGAGGCTCAGAGAAGGGATTGCGTACTATAATCGCTCTTCTTGTTTTTAAATTGCATTTCATTTATTTCTTACTTGTGTGCAACGTAAGCAAATCTTAACCTGCCTCTTCCTTGGTGCTAGTAAGATACAGGTTATTAATGATCCTTAAATTCCATTATGTCTTTTTCTTTATAAAACGGGGGGAGGCTGTGAACAAGGCAGGTAGCAACGCCAGGGACACGTGATGGGAGATCCCCAGTGAGTCGGGAGGCTGAGCTCCACCCGGGCCGCTGTCAGCCCCAAAGACAAGTCAGGCTGTTTATCCACAAAAGGACACACGTCAGCCCTGCGGTTCACGGATGAGGACGGAGGCTGCAGGGCGGCTCCAGCGGCTGTTTTTTGGAAAAGTAAATACGTTTAATCTCGTCTGAAAGTAAAGACCACATTATCACCTCTAGTGAGAAGCTCTTGAAAAAGACACTCATCCTACGGAGACAGCCGTGGAAACGGATGCTTAGAACGTGGTCATTGTTCCACGATTTTTAAGTTTGGCTGCAAATAATATTTGAAACGTATTAAATGCCTTCTGATTGTTTTGCAGGAGCCGCTTCTGGCTTCTGGGACCAATGGAGATAGATGGGCTGCATTTCAATAAAAACCCCGCCGTAGCCTGTGGGAATGCGTGAGAAGTAAGTGTTGGGATGTAGTTGCAGGAACCAGTGCTGTAGTTATTCTCCCGCTTTCAATGCGTTTCCTTGTGAGGCATCTTTCCAACTCCGACAGGTTTTAAAAGCACATGTCAATAGAAACTGAACTAAGAAATAGAGCTGGAAGCTGCTCTATCAGACAGTGTCCGGGCAGATTTCTTAAAATAGTAAGTTGTATTTGAAGATATTCCTCTCACTTTAAAAACATTCCTAAAATGTTTCTGAAGAGAAGACTGGCAATACATATAGCTTCGATATAAATGTGAAAATAAGCCTTTTTCATTTTAATTCTTTAATTTTTACTGTTGTGTGTGTTCCCCAGTTATTAGTGTGTCAGCACATAATGGTGTGTGTGACACACTGCGCCCACCGGCCGTCAGCGTTCAGCATCGCGTGCAGGAAGCGCAGCCCAGGGAGTCGTCCCACCGGCCGCCCACCCAGGGAGATGAGACGTCCCACACAGAGGCCGGCGCCCCCGCGTGTCAGGGGCTGCACTTCCTGCAGGAAAGCATGTCACGAGATCGCACTGTGTGGATGGTTAGACGTCACGCAGTCATTTCTCATTATTCACAGTCGTGATTTTAAAGATTTATTTTTATTGCTTTTTGACAGAGACAGACAGGCAGACGGAGAGAAGGGGGAGGGCCCAGAGCCGTCTCCATAGTTGACAGCATTAGTTTTCCATATAGTTTCACTCCACAGGCGGGCACGGGGCTGCACAGGTCAGGAACTGGGCCGGGAGCCTCCCACATAGGCCCCGGCAAGAACTGAACTGGGGGCCTCACCCCAGCTCAGCATATGGGTCCACGTGGGCCGGAGTTGGGATTCGATCCTCGGTCCCTGGGGCTGCAAAGCAAGCACTTAACCTGCTGAGCCGTCCCGGCTTCCCCCCAGTCGTGATTTTATAAAGTCACAGTGAACACTCTGAATTCCGAGCTACCGCTCCTAAGGGAAATGCAGGGTTGGGTTCCTGTGAGCTCTGGTCACAACATTTTCATCAGCCAAACAATCCATAGCCTTGTTTTTCTTTATTTCAAGACACTGTATTTAGCATCGATTGCTGATTCTCAGCACCGAGTTCTCAGCCAACAGCAGTAAGACCAGGTCATCAGGAAGCTTACCTGGCACACAAACACCTGAGCTGAAGGGTGTCAGGCAGGGCGGAGGCCGGGGTCTCTGTAAAGGTCACAGTGCATCAGGCAGATAAGCCAGAGGCCGGAGAACGAGCGTTGCTCACCGGGGATCTCCCATCACGTGTTCCTGGCGTTGCTACCTGCCTCGTTCACGGCCTTCCCCACTTTTTATAAAGAAAAAGACATAATGGAATTTAAGGATCGTTAATAACCTGTATCTTACTAGCACCAAGGAAGAGGCAGGTTAAGATTTGCTTACCTTGCACATAAGTAAGAAATAAATGAAATGCAATTTAAAATCAAGAAAGCAATTACAGTACGCAATCCCTTCTCTGTTTCATTTATAAGAATGCTTTTAATAAGAAGCTCTGTTTGTTGCTTCAGTAAAATGAAAAAATACCATTAAATATAGGGCTTCCAGGATGGTTTTGGGAAGTGTTAGTATTTTCAATATACAGACGGTAATTTGTCACTTGTGGCAAACGACAGAAAAGGATTTTTGCTTAAAATACCACCAAAAATTTTTAAACTTGAGTGCTTAATTAAAAAACAAAACAAAACAAAAAAACTACCCGATTATGGCAGAAATAAGATTCCTCGGCGGTAGGTGAGGTCATATCTGAGGTGGAATGTGCACTAGTCCCGCTGTGTGGGCTGAATCCACGCTGTCTCCTGGTTCCGGAAAACAGCCCCCCGGGGCAGCTCCGTGCGCACCCTCGTCAGCACGGATCCGACAGCCCGACTTCACACACACACCTGCCCGCTTCAGGCAGGCGTTCCGGAACCTTCATGTCTAGTTCTTGCCTCAGTAACGGGAGTGAGAAGCGTCAGGAACGACGTGGATACTGACGTGCGGGCAGGCTGAGCAGATGGCCCGCGTTGGACAGGACGCACCGGTTCTGCCCCGTTTCACTCAGTGCGTCTGGGCAGGCTGGTCTCACTGGGCGACATTCAAGGTGTCGTAGGCGGACCAGATGCACTATTGGCAGCGGGAAGGCGCCATTGCTTTCTGTCCCGTATGGAACGGACGGCTGGTCAGCGTCACCGTAGGTGGTTCGTAGAGGCTCAGGGTGTCCCCATGCCCTGTCGTGTCTTCCTGGTGAAGGTGAATGGGCTCCGGTGACCTCTTCAGAGCTCACTGGTTCTGAGCAGACCCCTCTCCTGGGGTCAGGTGTGCACACAGCGCGGGAACTCAGCCCCCCGTGCCTTGGGCTGCTCCCCCGGGGTCAGAGCAGGGATGTGCCTGCTCCCCACACACCTGCGCTCTACCTGACACACCGGCTCCCAACACACCTGCACCCTGACACACCTGCTCTCTACCTGACACATCAGCTCCCAAACACACCTGCACCCTACCTGACACACCGGCTCCCAAACACACCTGCACCCTACCTGACACACCTGCTCTCTGACACATGAGCTCCCAAACACACCTGCTCTCTACCTGACACACCTGCACTCTACCTGACACATCAGCTCCCAAACACATCTGCGCTCTGACACACCAGCTCCCAAATACACCTGCACCCTACCTGACACACCTGTGCTCTGACACATCAGCTCCCCAACACACCTGCACTCTACCTGACACACCTGCTTTCTACCTGACACATCAGGTAACACACCTGCACTCTACCTGACACACCTGCACTCTACCTGACAGGCCAGCTAACACACCTGCTTTCTACCTGACACATCAGCTAACACACCTGCACTCTACCTGACACACCTGCACTCTACCTGACACATCAGCTCACCAGGACACACACTCTACCTGACGCGCCGGCTCACGAACACACACAGCGTCCATGACACGGCTGCGCTGCCCCAGCCGGGGTCCCAGTCAGGCAAGCGGGAGTTGGGCCCACGTGTCCCGGCTTCTGCGTCTGTTGGCATTTCCACTGCGTGTTCTTCACTCACGTTCAGCTTCCTGTGCTCGTATGTGACGCGTGATGCTGGGGAGCAGCACTGAGTTGGGCTTGTTTTTAAGTCCAGTTTGACCATCTTCGACTATTAACGGCACCACTTAGTAATTTCACAGCCCCGTGTACTTACAAATGTGTTGCCTCCCCCAATTTACTATTGTTTTGTTTCTCTACCTTTTCTATGACTTTCTTCTTAAACTTATTTGGATTTGGCATTTTACGTTATTTCTTTTTACCTCTACTAGTGTGTTAGTTATACTTTCTTCAACTACTCATCACTGGTTACTCTGAATTTACATCATGCCCATTCTTGAGTTATTAAAATTTAATAAACGTTTTATCCAGAAATTCAGTGGCCTTACTAATGCTTTTTAACTCCATCTGTAGACCCCTACTTTAGTGTTACTGTAGGGATAGTAATACGTATAGCAAAAGTAAAAATGTATATTAAACATAACTATTTCACTGTAAATGTATCACATCCTGTAGGACATTATGGTTATTTTTTACGGTCAGTGACTATTTACATTTATCCACATATTGACAGTTTGGGTTGATCTTTGTTTCTTCATGCGTCTCTGAGATATAATCAGGACACCTTCCTTCTTACTAAAAAATATTTTACTATTTTCCTTAATATGAACACACAGATTCTTTTGTATTTTACTTGTCTGAATATATCTTTTCTTCACCTTTATTTTTTAAGGACTTTTTTTGTGAGGCTGGCAATGCCTCTCTTTCAGAGTGATTAGTACAGAATTCCATTCTCTTCCATTTCGGTTATTTCTTTTGTGAAGTTAGCTGTCAGTAATTGCTGGCAATTTTCAAGATTTTTTTTCCTGGGTATTTGGTTTCCAACGGTTTTGCGGTGATGTGCTCTGGAGTGCTTTTCTTGGTATTTGTCTTATTTAGAATTCTCAGGGCTGCTTCAGTTTGTGGATTCCTCTCTTTCATCACCGTGGAAAATTCTTAGCCTTAATTTTTCAGATGCTTTTGAACCTCTTCCGTTTTTACTCTAGCGGCTACTGACACGCAGTGGCATTTTCATGAGAAACCATTTTATACACAGACAACACTACAGTCTTTTACTGCTTCACGGTCTGAGAAGTTCCTTGAGCTCAGATGTAACCGGAGGGAGCAGGGTCACCCCAAGTCCCCTTCGCTCCCCACACCCCGAGCTCCGTTCTTCCCGATCCACAGGTTGAATTCGCCCACCCTGCTGCGCTTTCCAATCTGATGGCGTCGCAGCATTTTCTGAGGCGTCAGCAGCAGACTGCTGATGAGTTATTTTCCGTTCTTAATCTTGTCTCTTCTTAGAACTTGCCAGATGTAAGCAGCATTCCAAAGATTCGGCGGCGGGTTGTACGGGTGACGTTCCAAACCCAGACCGGATCGGTAACATGTACCAAAGCGTCACAGGCAGGGACACAAAGAGCAGGCCTGTGCGTTTCCCCTGCCTCACAGAGGTACGCGGCCCGGAGATGGCTGCTTGAGGGACCACGTGCAGCAACACGAGGGGCTGGCGTGCTGACACCACAGCCCCATCCTTCACCGGTTTCCAGCATTTCCACATTCTCGTGGTTCTTAATGAGCACACTTTCCTGGCAAAGGTGTGGCCTTCATGTCCAAAGCCCGGGAGACAAAGTGATTTTCTAAGCAGACGCTGATGTTCACGACTGAAGAGAGTGGGGTGCGTGCTCGTAAGGGAGGTCCTGGCGGCTGTAACTGGGAAACACCAGGATTCCCGGGTGGGCAGTGTTCGCACGGGGGGTTTAGAGGCCTGGATGTGTGGACCCCCAAGCCTGCTGCACTGAGCCCCCCGGGCGGCTGGCTGACTCTGCGGTGTCCCAGGCTGTAGCCAACGCTCCCCACCCCCCAAGGGAGCCCACAAGGACAGCTCTCTCTCACCCTGCGGAGTCGTGCAGATGCCTGGACAAGGCTTCACGTTCTGCCGGGATCAGCTCAGACGCAGGTGACTGAACAGATGAACAGTGAGACGTCTGAGAAGCAAACCTGAACGGGGGCCAGGCTGCTGAATCAGATTAAGGGATGCTCTGCACGGGGTGCCGGCGCCGGCAGACGTCCGTCTGTGCTGTGTGCATGCAGGACGTTTCCGCCTAAGCAGCAACACCGGCTAAAAGGATGGAGACAGAGCAGCAAGGCCTTTGCTGGGACTTTTTCCTAGAAACCTTCCCTGTGTCCCCTTCCTGTCCCCTCCAGTGCTGGACACAGACAGGGCGGCATGCGTGGTGGTGAATTCTAGGGCACATGTTCTCCCGGGAGACCACACTCCCCGTGTATCTGCATTGAGTTAATTTCCTCTGAAGTGTATTCATACTCCAACATGTGATGATTCAGGCCAGGCCTTGGAGATTAGAGACACAGCATCTACGGGGACATCTATGGAATGCGCAGAACGGTGTCTAAAGATGAGCTTCTGGCTCCTAGACTAGGAAGTCCCTCCATGTAGAACAGTCCAGGACGAGCGGATTTCTACTGCAAACAAATGGGGCTAACGGCTCTGACTTCCCTGTGGGCAGGAACAGCCTGTTTGTCTGTCTGGTCTGTAGGAACGAAGAAGAGTTGCAGTGGACATTAGGGTTTGCAGGGACAGGCTGTTCCGGGGCAGCATTCGGCCACTTGGGGCGCGCTGACACCTGGGCTAGTCTGTGTCCTGAGGACGCTTCTCCTGCTGCCTTCTGCTTGGTCGGGTGACAGGTGGGAATTGGGAGCTTGGGGGAGATCTGAGATGGAAAATGACAGGTGCAGGCCCAAGACAGGCTATGTGCCTTTGTGTCTGCACGACTGTGGGTCTTCTTTTTCTGCTGCATGTGCACACGGCTGCTTATTGCACACTCACTTATGCTGCAGCACACGGGCCCTGCTGCGTGTGCGCACACTCATTGTCCCAGGCTCACACCAGCGGCACCGTCTTCACCCAGTGGCCTCTTCCCCCGGGGGCTGAACGTCTACCTGCTGCCATGTGACCTCAGTGCGGGCAGCTTCGGGTTGGCACCCATTTGTGTTGTAAAGAGAACACAGAATGTTTGCACATATTCTTTTTTTTTGTTTTGTTTTCTTTTTTAATTGTTTTTGACAGAGAGAGAGAAAGATACAGAGACCGACCTGAACTGGGGGCATGCCCCAGTTCAGCATATGGGTCCACACGGGCTGGGGCTGGGATTCCATCCTGCGTGCCCCGCGCTGCAAAGCGAGCACTTAACCCACTGAGCCATCCTGGCTTCCCCCGCACATATTCTAGAGAAAATCAGATGGTACTCACGTGACCCCTCAGCCCCGACCTGCTGGTGTGAGGCTTTCCTATGACCTGATCGCAAGGGACCCTCAGGGCACGTGGTGGCTGCGCTTCCGCCTGCTCATCCTCCTCATCCTCCTCCCTCCAGAACCCCCGGGGGTTTTCCAGAAGCGTCCCCCGCACCCCGTGAGCGCCCGTCATAGGCTCCACCAGACAAAGAAACCCGGAGACGTTCACGTCGTCACCTGTGCTTTATCCTGCTCACCCAAGCCGCGTGTGGTCGCCGCGCTGTCCACACACCAGAGAGCGCGGGAGCGAGGCCTGCGCGTCGGGGAGCTGCGCGCTGGGGAGGAGACGGGACAGAGGGCCAGGGTTAAAAATTAAGGAGCGAGGCTCACACCCGCCACATCCAAACTGAGACATTTCCTAAAACGGACGTTAAAAGAGCGACTTGAAAACCTACCGTGGGGAAGCCGGGATGGCTCCGTGGGTTAGGCGCTCACTTTGCAGCCCTGGGGACTGAGGATCGAATCCCGGCCCCGGCCCGTGCGGAACCATATGCTGAACTGGGAGCTCCCCCAGTTCAGTTCTCTCTCTGTCTCTGTATCTCTTTCTTACTCTGTCAAAAATAAATAAGAATAAAATAAAAACAAAAAAGAAAGCCTACCGCATGTAACTAGAAGTCCCATGTCGCCGCAGAAACCGTCTTGGCCGGCCCCTGTGGGGGCATCCAGCCTGCGGGGGCGTGGAGCCGGGCAGGGGACCCCATGCGCTCCGCGGACCCCACGGTAAGGGCTGTAAGTCACCTGGGCCCGGGACGCGAGGAGGGCTCGTTCTGCCTCCGGACGGCGCCATAAGCAGTTCGGTTCCGAAGCGCCCAGCGCAGCGGGGCACCGGGGTTCCCAGGAGGGCACCGCGCGGCCGGCGGGGGAGGAGTCTGCAGAGAGGGCGCAGGGGCTGCTGGGAGGCGGGGGGGCGAATCTGCAGAGAGGGCGCAGGGGCTGCTGGGAGGCGGGGGAGGGGCCTGCACAGGCGCCGCAGGGGCTGCTGGGAGGTGGGGGACGAATCTGCAGAGAGGGCACAGGGGCTGCTGGGAGGCGGGGGAGGAGTCTGCAGAGAGGGCGCAGGGGCTGCTGGGAGGCGGGGGACGAATCTGCAGAGACGCCGCAGGGGCTGCTGGGGGGCGGGGGAGGAATCTGCAGAGACGCGCAGGGGCTGCTGGGAGGCGGGGGAGGAGTCTGCAGAGAGGCGCAGGGGCTGCTGGGAAGCCCGCGGCCGTGAAGTTTGTCCGTGTCGTCGCCGTTCCCGGCAGGAAACCGGCTCACTTGAGTCACGTGTCAGCGGCTACGCGAAGAGACCGAGCTTCGGGGGCCTCCAAGCCGAGCGCGGGCGGCAAAGCCGGGCACACGCGGGCAGCACGGGGCGTCTATGCTGCGATTTGCCGCCGGGATGCAGCTCAGAGGTTGCAACGGGCCGCACGTCGGCCCGCCCGCTGCGGCCGCTCCTGGACAGGGCAGCGGCGTCTCTCCGGTTGCCCTGCCGTCCAGCCACGTGCGCTTCCCCCCCGGCCACGCCTGGGCCTTGTACATGCGGGAGAGAGGGGCGATTTGGCTCCGAGCACAAGACATACAGGACTCAGATGAGCACGTGCATGTGCCGGGGACCCACGTGCTCCATCCTGTGCCACGGGGTGACCTCTGACCCCCAGGCCGGCGGGCGCTCCGCCCTGGGCCATGTCCGCGGTGGGGCTGCCGGCAGTGCCGGGGATGGCGACGCTGACATTCCTGCGGAACACACGCTTCTTTGCTTTTGTTCATCTGCACAATAGGGGGCGGGGGTTGCTAGAGGAGGAAACGTGCACGCGCACGTGCGACGTCAGCAGCGAGCAGGGTACGTGTGCGCACACGTGCGACGCCAGCAGCGAGCCGGACGTGCGTGGTCCGCGCACGTGCGACGCCAGCAGCGAGCCGGACGCGCGTGGCGCGCGCACAGGCGTCATTCTGAGGGTAAGGGCTGCAATCACGTGGTGACGGCCCAGCCTCTAGAGGATGTTTGATATTTTAAAGACGACATAGTGATATGTGAGTATACACATGGTATGTAAAGGGAAAATGTGTAAACAGCGCGCGTTTAAGTTGATTATAACAATTAGGCAGAAAAGGGCAAAGGCGGTGAACTAGATGGTGTGAGGACTGGCTGGGTGGTGAGCACACAGGACGCACAGAAGTGCACGCTTCACCCCGACGTCATTTTACTACCGAATGCCGCCCCGGCACATCCCAGGCCGCTCAGAACAGCGAAAAGCAACAATAAAGCCAAGGGGGCGCCCACGAAGCCAGCTGCGGCTCCCTGGGAAATGTCCGGACGGGAAGGGCGCGGCGGCGGAACGTCGTCGGTGGGAGCGGCCGTGCGTCACGTGCCGGCGCTGCGGGAGCGTCGCGGTGGGGGAGCATCGCCGGCAGGAGCGCGCGTGCGTCACGTGCCCGCGCTGTGGGAGCGTCATGGGCAGAAGCGGCCGTGCGTCACGTGCCGGCGCTGCGGGAGCGTCGCGGTGGGGGAGCATCGCCGGCAGGAGCGCGCGTGCGTCACGTGCCCGCGCTGTGGGAGCGTCATGGGCAGAAGTGGCCGTGCGTCACGTGCCGGCGCTGCGGGAGCGTCGCGGTGGGGGAGCATCGCCGGCAGGAGCGCGCGTGCGTCACGTGCCCGCGCTGTGGGAGCGTCATGGGCAGAAGCGGCCGTGCGTCACGTGCCGGCGCTGCGGGAGCGTCGTGGTGGGGGAGCATCGCCGGCAGGAGCGCGCATGCGTCATGACGTACCCGCGCTGCGGGAGCGTCGCCGGCGGGAGCGCGCGTGCAGCACGTGCCCGCGCTGCGGGAGGGGCGCGGTGCACCGGGCGCCCTGACTTCCCGGGGCTTGTTTTCAGCGGGGGCTCAGGTGCTGCGCCGGGTCCCCGCTGGAGCTATCCGCTCTCCCTGGAGCGCGGCCCCGGCGCGCACCGCCGCGCCTCCCGTCCCTGTGGCGGGGCCCCGGGGGCCCCTCGGGGCGCAGCGCACCCGGGCGGGGCTGATTCGGCGCCGAGCGGGGTAATGATCAGCCTTTCAGCCGCAGCCCCGCACTCGCCTCGTCATTACGGCCTGATGGCCGGGCTGCCGGCAAATGGAAGGAAATGGCTTTGTTCTCCTGTCCCCCAGCTTGATTGCTGGCTCCGCGCTCACCTGCATCCTACCCGGTCTGCATTGTGCCCGTGATTGCTGCCGCCGGTAATTGCAGCCCTGGAGGATGACATTTCCGTGAAGCGGGCCCCGCAAGGCTCCGGGGGGGGCTCGACGGGCCTGGTCGCCGGGGAGGCGCCGCTCGCGAGGGCGCCCCGAGCACGTGCCGGCGCGCCCCTCCGACCCGGCGTGGCTGCGGCCCCCGCGGGGCTGGCCCGCGACGGGAGCGCGCTCCAGGCTCAGTGCCGGCGGGTCCGGATGACATCTCAGCAGAAACATCCTGCACCGTTCTCAGGGGGCGACAGTAAAAAGCAGGGACGTCTCAGCCCGGAGAAGGAGCGCGTGCCGGGGCTAGGACGCGCGTTGCCTAGACGTGTTATGTGCATTTAACTCGCCCTCGTGGTACCGCGTCACGCACGGTGTGGAATTAGGGCTAAAGACGCAGGTAAACCCCAGGCCCCTATCACCTAGGGCAGGGCAGGGTCGCAGAGGTCATCCGCTTGACCTTGGCACTTGCGCGTCCCCATGAGGCTCAGGCGGCGCGGGGCCGAGCCGGCCCCCCAGGACCTGCGCGCGCAGCGCTCTCCTGACACGTGACCTGTGTGCGCGGGTCCCCGGCCACTGCTGTTGTCGCGCAGAGACCTTCACTTCCTGATGGCTCGCTTTTGCTGAGCAGCCACTGGGGCGGGGCCGGCGGGAGTGGTGGGCGGGGCCGGCGGGAGTGGTGGGCGGGAGTGGTGGGTGGGGCCGGCGGGGGTGGTGGGCGGGGCCTCCGTGCAGCGACCCGCCGGACCCCAGACGTGGGGGTGTGGCCTCGGATGGGTCGCTTACCTGTCCTCACGTTCATTTTTACCACCATAGAAACCTCAAGGATGTGACAGTACAGACTGGTTGCTATTTCTTTACATAGTTTTTATTTTCAACAAATTTACTCGAAATTTGTCGCATTTTTCATTGGGTTTTATTACACAAGCGGACTTTAAAAAATAATTACGTGAGAGTGTAAGACAAGAATTTTCAGACTTATTTATCAAGAAAAGGTCAATATTCTGGAGCGAGGCAGTCACAGCGGTGGCTGTGACCACGCGAGTCATCACACACCAGTGACGTGGAGGATGGCGGACAGGCATGCGGACGCATGGAGAAGAGGGTCGGGGGGCTGCCCACCGAGAACCCGCCCGCAGGTGCCTGTTTCAGGAGGAACTGGAGTGCAGTTTCAGGGCCCCTGTGGACCCTCAGAGCCAAGTCCCCACGTCCCTGCCCCCCAGACTCCCGCGGGCCACGTGCACAGTGGAGCCCCTCGATGCGGTCCTTACGGGGCTGCGGTCAGGTTCCCTCTGATGAAGACACGTGGTCCCTCAGGCTCAGCTGCTTTGCTTGTTTCCCAATTCGTCCAAAGAGCTGACTCCTGGGGTGTCTCCCCTGTTCCGTCTTAGGAGGAGTATTGAGTTCGGGTGCGTGAGTGCATGTGTGTGTGCTTGTGTGTGCATGCCTCTGTGCGTGCCTGCATGCGTCTGTCTGTGCACTTGCTTGTGTGTGCATGCTTCGTGTGCATGCATGCATACGTGTCTGTGCATGTGTCTGTGCACGTGCTTGTGTGTGTATGCATGTGTGCTTGAGTGTGTACGTGCTTGTGTGCATGTACATATGCATGTGTCTGTGTGCATGTGCTTGTGCATGTGTGCGTGTTCGTGTGTGCGTGCATGTCTCTGCACGTGCTTGTGTGTGCTTGTGTGCATGCATGTGTGCGTGAGTGTATGTGCGTGTGTATCCTGTTAGATTTACCTGAGTTGATAAAAGAATGAAGCAAACCCCTTTCCAAGTGCCTGCCTTTCCCCCTCCGAGTAGTTGGTCATTGTTTTAACAGAAAGAGCAGAAAACAGTTCTCGGATGCTCACGAGACGGTGGTTGGCTGATGGCTGGGGACGCCTGCGGCCCCGCCCCAGCTATGCCGCCTCGTTCCACTGGGAGCGCCCTCCCGTTGTTGCGGGTGATGGGGAGGGACCTACACGGTTGCAGAGCAGAGGGGCGCTCTCCGCACAGCTGAGCGGATGCCACATGCGCTGCAGGTGCCCCACCCCGGTCCGCACTAAGCGCATGCGCGCTGCAGGGGCCCCGCCCTGGGCCGCACTGAACGCATGTGCGCTGCAGGGGCCCCGCCCTGGGCCGCACTGGACGCATGCGCGCTGCAGGGGCCCCGCCCTGGGCCGCACTGAACGCATGCGCGCTGCAGGGGCCCCGCCCTGGGCCGCACTGGACGCATGCGCACTGCAGGGGCCCCGCCCTGGGCCGCACTGAACGCATGCGCGCTGCAGGGGCCCCGCCCTGGGCCGCACTGGACGCATGCGCGCTGCAGGGGCCCCGCCCTGGGCCGCACTGGACGCATGCGCGCTGCAGGGGCCCCGCCCTGGGCCGCACTGGACGCATGCGCGCTGCAGGGGCCCCGCCCTGGGCCGCACTGGACGCATGCGCGCTGCAGGGGCCCCGCCCTGGGCCGCACTGGACGCATGCGCGCTGCAGGGCCCTGCCCCGGTTGGCACTGAGCGCATGCGCGGTGCGGGCTGCGGTGCGGGCACACGCCCCACGTGGCTGCTGCGGCCGAGACGCTGGAGGCTGCACATGTTTACGGGGGTGTCGTCTGCAGGGGTTTTCAAACAAAATGATACTATTAAACCGCAAATGTTTTGAAGTTGAAAGAATACTACCATGCCACCTAAACTCACCGTTTTATAATTTTTTAATATATATATATATATATTTTTTTTTTTTATTTGTTTATTTTTGACAGAGAGAGAGAGAGAGAGATACAGAGACAGAAAGAGAACTGAACTGGGGGAGCTCCCAGTTCAGCATATGGGTCTGCACGGGCCGGGGCCGGGATTCGATCCTCGGTCCCCATCGCTGAAAAGTGAGCGCTTAACCCACTGAGCCATCCTGGCTTCCCCCCGTTTTATAATTTAGACGTTTAAAATGTGTCTTTGCATGAAAACAAGCGTCCGTGGGGGGAGCCCGATGGCGCCCCTTCCCGCGTTCCCTCCTGCCCTCTGCGGGCGGCCCCGGGCGTTTCCGCTGCACCCGGGTGCACGCTGCCCGGCGGTGCCCGCTTCTCGGCACCGCGGCTTCCGGATACTTGCTGCGTCTGCACTGGGGACATGCCTATTACTTTATCATAATCCATGATAATAGCAAAACGTGTTCTTAGCGATTATCCTCGAGGTAGATAGATGCGAGCACGGTTTTCCACGTTTTCAAGATGCGAGCAGCCTTATCTGGCCCCTGTGGTCCACATGCTCTCCCTCCGGTCCCTTCTCCTTCCCTCCCGCCTAAGAACTTAAATGGGCCAAACACGCAACATCCATAGAAACTCTAAAATGACAACTTATCTAAATGGAATTTCACCTTTGCACACATCTGCACATTTCAGCCATGTTTTCAAGCTATTGCTTCTAGTGTATATTTTGCAAGAAACAAAACAGCGAGTTTTGAACGGCCGTATGCAGTCCCCTTTACAAACAGCCACGACCGCGGAGAACGTTTGCAGAAACGCTGATCTTCACCGTGTCACACGGAGGGTCTTCTGACGCAGCCATAGCCTCTCCCGGGGCGAACAAGCTGACACTGAGCATCCAAACCACTGATGACTCTCCTGCGAGCTTTGTGCACAGAAAGCTTTTCTTTACTGTATTTTCCGGTGTATAAGACGACCGGGCGTATAAGACGACCCCCTAATTTTACAGTTAAAACATAGGCCTATATTTATTTGCTGTATAAGACGACCCCCCACTTCCGAGGCTGTAGTCTTATACAGCGAATATAGGCCTAAACCTATGTTTTAACTGTAAAATTAGGGGGTCGTCTTATACGCCGGAAAATACGGTATTTTTTTAATTGCTATTAGAGCCACGAACACAAAGCAAGTGTCAGGAAGCCGGAGTGTGCGGTTCGTCTCGTGTGCAGGCCGGGGGCCACTCCCGGCTGACACGCCAGGCAGACGCCGGTGGCCCGGCTCCTGGGCTCCACAGAGGACCCTCGTCTCCTTCCACGGCAGCCCCCGGGTGTGCTTCACCGTGTCTCCCGTGCACTCTGTTCCCACGGCTGCTGTTCTGCAGCAGGAGCCTGGTCCTCTGGGGCCCTGTGTGCAAGCCCGTGACGCCGCCGTGTCCTGCGGGGTGAGTGCACCCGCCCCCAGGACCTGCTCTCCACACGCTCCTCTCTCATTGCTCCCGGCTTTTGCATCTGCTATTTCCTCCCCAGAAATGCTCTCGGTGCCGCCTCCTCTCGGGTGGCACAGACTGCTCCTCTGGGATCGTCCACAGCTCCCACGACAGAGCCGGGTCCCAGCTTGGTGACCTTGAAGACCCCGGGCGCCTCCCCAGTGGCGCTTCTGCTTAGAACGTGATGAGCGGTCCTGCCCCTGCCCCCCGATATGCCACGAGGGGCGGGCTCTCTGCTTGGGGCCCTGGCTCCTGATCTCTTCTCGCACGACTCCTCTGTCTCCTTCCTGCCACATGGGCCGAGCTGAGTCTGGGTTGTGCTTTCCTGATGTTGTCGTTGACAGCCAGGGATCCCAAACCACTCCTCCTTCCCGGGACACACGGGGACATTTCCACCACAGACAGTGGCCGGATGGAGCACAGAGCATCTCTTCTGGTCGCTTCATAGACTGGAACATGCTGTAGTCCTGCACTTTAACAAACCCGGGTACAACATGCTCATGAGAACGAGCCGAGATCCTAAACCCCAATAACCCGGGTACAACATGCTCATGAGAACGAGCCGAGATCCTACACCCCAATAACCCGGGTACAACATGCTCATGAGAACAAGCCGAGATCCTAAACCCCAATAACCCAGATACAACATGCTCATGAGATCAAGCCAAGATCCTACACCCCAATAACCCGGGCACATGCCCTGAAGACTGAAGCTCGGGGTCATTAATCAAGTGGGGTGACGGAAACACTTAGACTTCTGGACAGTGGTTTCCACGCAGCTGGGGAGGGGCCATGTCTTCCGTTGCACGTCACCTGGGTCTGGTGACTTCGCCTCTCTGGGCTTCGGCGCCCAAGTAGTGCCCAGCAGAGAGCGAGGCCACCCGACCGGTGGCCTGCATGGCGCCTGCCCCACCAGTCAGACTCCGAAGCGCTTGTCCCCGTGTGCTGGCCGTGCATGTGTGCCTTCGCGATGCCTTCTCACTCTCCCCGAGGGCCGGAGGCTCACAGCCGCCCTCCAGGGACAGAGCACCCCGTGTCCCCACTGCTGGTGGCCCCGGAGCCGGCTCAGCTGCTAGAGGCAGAGCCTGGGCGTCCAGAGCAGCCCTGCCCCCGACGGCACCGGGCGGTCTTCGCCTTCGTTGCATCGTGTGCACCCTTCTGGTCCCTTTTTGCTCCATCTAGGAGAATGCCTGCTCGTGAGGCGAGACAGTGAGGCCTCAGTGTGACCCCATTAGTGTTGCTGATCGGTGTGTGAGCAGCGAGCGCCTCCCAGGACCAGGCACAAGGATGCTGTGACGCCTTGAGTGGCTTGCGCTGCCTCTATGACCCCGGAAGCCTAACTATTTTGTGTGAGTTTATCATTTTTTAGTCACGGATACATAACTTCTGAAAATGGCAGCAGCTACGTGGCGGGATCGTCCTATTTTTCCAGTTTATTTTGTTCTGTATAAACAATTAGAAGTAGTTAAGGTAGGGGGGCACCTTTTGGTTGCCCTGGGCCACACGTCACACACACTCACGCTAACGAGAGCTGATGAGCTAAAAATAAAAAAATTTAAAAAAAAGGCAAAGAAAGAAAAAGGAAACCTCACGATGTTTTAAGGAAGCTTATGAATTTGCGTTGGGCTGCACTGAACGCCATCCGGGGCCTGTGGGCCGCGGGCTGGACGCGTTTCATTTAAGGGAAAAGCGGAAGTCCTTCCCAGTCCCTGAAATCCAAGAGGCACCCTCTGTAGCCCTTGGGTCTGGGGCCCTAAGGTGACCAGATTGTAACATTGGTAAAGCGGGACACCACTGACCGGGGGGGGGAGGGGGTTCTTGATGAAAAATTGGGTCTATCTCCCGCCGTTCCCTAGCTTGTCGTGCATTCTTTCCAAACATCGGGACTTTTTTAAAACGCCGCGGGACACGGGACACATTGTTAAAAATTGGGACTGTCCTGCCCAAAGCGGGACGTCTGGTCACCTTAGTCTGGGCCCGTTGTGGACGTTCTGCGGGGTGACACGCACACATGTGTCAGTACAACGTGCGTCCCTAGGGGACCGACGTGTCCTGCTGCTGCAGGAGGGCAGCTGTCCCTGTTGCCCCCTCCGCTCCTCGCTCCGCGTCTCGGTGACCCTGCCTACAGGTCACACACACAGGGCCCAGCTTGCGTCTGAGAAGCCCACCCGCCCACCACCGACACGCCCCACTTCCGATCACACTCAGTACTGTGCCGACCAATGTCACGCACGCGCCTGTGCACACACGTGACAACCAGACGATGGGTACAGGAGCGGGGAGGGTTAGGCCAGGGTGCGGCCATGTGCAGTCGGCCACACGGCCACGTCTGGGAGAACAAGCGTGCTCCCGTGCTTGCACACACGCCGGTCCCCACAGCGCCACCTCGGTGCACCGTGCACACGACGTTTTCTCTGCAAAAGCGCAAAGCGCATTGACGGGCGTCCTTCTGTGAGGTTGGTTGAGCGCCGGGGTCGCTGGTTCCTGGCTGAGAGGCTTGGGTGACGCATTGGGGAGCAGGGAGGTGGAGGAGGCCTCGGGGGTGAGGTGGGACCTTCTACATCGTCGCCACCACCTCCCAACACTCAGTCACGGACGTCACCGGCCGCCGTGGGGTGATTCGATGCAGAACAGAAAGAAGAGGCGCAAAAACATTTACACGCTGCCAGGAGGTGACTGAAATCCGAGTGCGTTCTTCCCAGTTTCTGTTACTGCTCCTCCAGGGACCCCATTCATGGGCCTTTTCTATTCCATATGTTTCCTCTTCCTTCTGCACCTTATCATCTTCATCTCCTGGAACGATCACCTCTTTCCTCCT
>PVKE010021778.1:0-26187 GCA_004027555.1 Craseonycteris thonglongyai
TTTAGGTTACTGCCTCCGCATACTTGACAAACTAGCCCTGGTCCCAAAAGAAATGTATAAGTGGGCATTCTATTTTGAAAATGGATGAACAAGTTCTTAGAATTTCCTATACTATTGATATATTCCCAGATAAGATGCCTTCAACAAATGTGAACCCAAACCTCTTTGACTACAAAGCCTCAAGATGTTGGAGGCAGATAAAATGGCATTGATGTTTACATAAAATATAAAATGACAGATAAAATGGAGACATCTTCTTTTTTTTCATTTTAAAAATTTTATACAGCTTGGTCCTTTAAGATATTCCTAAAGACCCAGTCTTAAACTCATCCCCCCAATACATGGATGAACATATCTCGCTAATACCATACCTTTGGGTGGAATCTCTGAAAGCTCCTGTCCCCCTACAGACCACAATCACTCCTTGCCTGCCTTTACTGTGACAAAATGTCCAAAATTCAGGTGACCCAAGATGATCTGGATAACAGTCTGGTGGAATAAATTCTTTGTGAAATGCTAATTCTCCCATCCAACTTTCCATTATTCCCTGCTTACTTATTCTACATGTGTATTGCCCAGTTCTCTTTGTACCCTGGCTTCTTAGTCATTTAGAAGTTTTTCAACTTTTCATTTAGATTTTCAGAAACATTGCAAAGACAGAACAGAGTGTTTATGTCTACTTTTTGCCCAGTTTGCCCTACTGTATCATCGTGGTACATTGTCAAAACTAAGAAATTAACACTGATATAATATGGTTAACTAAACTACAGACTTTAGATTGCACCTGTTTTCCACTAAGGCCCCTTTTTGCTGTTCCAGAATCTAATCCAGGACAGCACATTACATTTAGTTGTCACGTTTCCTTAATCTCCCTTTGTCTATGACAGTTTCTCATTCTTTTGTTGTTTTTCATGACCTTATAGTTTAAAGACCATCTTTCAGGAATTTTGTAGCATGCCCTTCAACTTGTGTTTATCTGATGTTTTCTTATGATTACGCTGGGTTATGGGTTTGGGGAAAGAATAATACAAAGGCAAGTGTCCTCATCACATTTCAGAGAGTATATGATATCAGCAAAATTTATCACTGCTGATGTGAAATGGATTTCCCACTCCTAACTCTTTTCCTTTCCATATACTTTTATGGAAGCAACTCGCTAAGTTTAGCCCACATTCAGTGGGTAGGGAGTTAAGCTTCAATTCCTGGAAAGGAGTATCTGCATGTATTATTCAGTTCTTCCGAAAGATCTGTTTCTTTTCTCCAATTATTCATTCAGTCATTTGTTTGTATCAGTATGGACTTAGGAATATTTATTTCATTTTTTATGTTATAATCTGTTTGAGGAACTATTTTGTTCTGGCTTTGGCCACTGGGACCCTCTTTCAAATTGGCTCCTGGTATCTTTTTGACATGCAGGTACTATTCTTTTCTGGAGCACTTTCTTAATTTCTGGCATTACAAGATACTCTCTTGTATTTTCCTTTCCCCAGCCCTACAATCAGTCATCACTCCATGGAGCCCTGGTTCCTTTTATTGGAGAATGGTTAAAAACTAAGATTTGGGTGCTAGATATTCTTGTTGCTACTGGGCTGTTACTGCTTCTGAGCTATTTTAGTGGTCAGAGCTATGAAATATATGTATGTATACTAACATATATATATATACACACACACACACATATCTCTATTCTTTACATATTAATTTATTTTTATACATGTTAAAATAAACATGAATTTGAACTGATATTTCTGACTCTAATACAGGGTCATTGTAGCTATCTCCCTTGTTTATTTGTAATTTTTTTCTGACCACAAGAACCTGGTTCCATTTATCTATAAATCTGTTTACTTATTCATTCAACCCTAATGTACGTGCAAACCACTCAGGGAAACTGTTGTAAGAGGAGGACAATGAGGTTGAAGTTTTTCTAGAACCACCCACACAATTTCAGCGGCAGTTTGGCTCAGCTGGAATCATTCTACAAAAATTCGGCGACACAAAAGCAGTGTGTAAAGCTTAAAGTGTTATAAGATTTTTATTCTCACGATTACCTATGTGATCTCTGTGCTACCTGGTGAGCTGCCTTCAGGAAGCTCGAACGCCATCAACCATGAAGGTAGGACGGTGGCAACTTCAGGCCCTGCAGGGGCCTGGGATCGCACCCTGCAGCTGCTCCTTCCTAAGCCCACCTTCCTGGTGGCTCTGATGCTGCCACTCCCTCCATCTGTAAACAACAACTCTGTATCTGAACTCACTGCTGGAGGCGGTGTTGAGCTAGGGTGTCAGAGGCCACCAGTAGCAGCTAGATCTTCCTTGTCTGTTTTAACTTTTAGGGGATATATTTATTAGTTTAACCAAAATATAAAATTATTTTTACTAAGACAGTTTTATCATTTAAGTCAACAGTGCTTTTCAGAATCTTAACAACTTTTTAAATATTTTGCAATTACAGTGGACATTCAATATGATTTTCTACGAGTTTCAGGTGGCACAGTGGGCCGAGGCTCTGTGGAGTTCTCCATTATTTCTCCAGGGAATACACAAGACAACCGGCCAGTGGCTTTGATGCCATTGCCCCTCACAGCTGAAACTTCCCCACTTTCCCTTCCACTCAGGAAAGCAAATTGTTGTGGAAGAGAATGGGAGCCACCTTATTTTAGGTTTAACGCTGAATCCACTTTCATATGTTAAAATTCAATGATTTTCCAACTTTGGTATTTATTTGCTACAATTAATTTGAAAAACAACTTCTGAAAGTGGGTTACAATAATGTAATTAAAAATACTATCTGGTGGGGGGAGGTAGATGGAAGGGAGAGTCATGTGTATAAAAAAACTAAAAAAGCTTTGTCCTTTTCCTTCCTCTCTGTCCTCACCCATTGTCTTTGATCTGTGTGGCCACTACAGAAATGCAGAAAGGCCAGGAAAAGGACTAAGAGAAATCTGTGCTTCTAACTTGGGAAATACAAGTATAGGATACTTTAAAAAGCTAGAAATAGGTTTAGAAGAAAAGTGATTATTAAGTGTGTCACGTAACTGAATATAGTATATCACATAACCTAACTACATAATATTTGGGGGATCTTTGGAGAGAATGGAAAAAGAACTGTTAGAATCCTTTTTTAAAAAAGTTTCACAGGGATAATCTGGTATCTCTTAATCATAGCAATGGTTTCATTAGCTTGTACCTAGAGAAGATGTTTTCCTAAATCAAGCAGGCAGTATCCTTTTGGAAGATGTTATTGTATATGAGATGAATTTTGAAACTTCAACATATAATTCTGAAACTTCAATGTTATTACAGATAAGTAATGCAAACTATTTGAATGGTCTCACTGTTTGGTGGCAGAATGACTCTGACCTAAACCAGAAGATAGTCAAGTAGAAAAATTCAGTAGGGCCTGAACGGAGTGGGAAATTTGGTTGCTAATTGTCTCTAATTCACCTCCTACTCCTTAGGGAGTAAAAGAGTCTGAAGTTCTAATACTACTGTGAATGAAAAAAATTCTGGAAACAAAATTAGCATGACACAAAGCAAAACAGTCTGGAAGACCCTGCTGGCCTCACCCATCCCCCAGGCTGACCCTTCCACAGGCAGGAGAGAGAGGGCTCTGCCCACGTGACTCCCCGTGATTGATGCAGGTGTGGGAGGAACAAGATCAACACACTGGAGGCCACAGACAAGCAGAATGAGTCAGGATAGACATAGGAGGGGCTGGGCCTGGGCAGAGACCTGGCTGCTGAGAGTTTGGAGCAGCGATAGTCGGAAGTCAAATGGGCAGCCCAATGTTGTGGCACAGGTTGAAAGATAGGAGTCACAGAGTGGGCAGAGTTAGAGACTATGCTGTATTTTCACATGCATGGGCACCCGCACACATGGGTACACACACACACATGCACACACTGAGCCTCTTGAGAGCAGGACTGTCTCTTACAGTGCCAGGCAACAGCAGGTGCTCATTTAACAATTATAAAATAGAGCAGGTGCTCAGTACCTGCTTTTGAAACGAGAACTGGGAAGTGAGTTAGGTCAGATGGGCAAGTCTGGAAAGGCACTGGTGCAGGTGTCAAGTCAAACTCTATGTCAGTCAGTCTGAGCTGGCTTTGAGGGATAAGCTAGGAATCAGAGGGGTAAGAAGTGGCACATGCAGCAGCAGAATGAGATATCCTGGCAGCTGGTCCAGGCAGCTACAATGTGGAAACTGGCAACAAGGCACTCTTGGTTTTATCTCGATCTTTCAGCAAGAGGCACTGCAGCATAGGATTAAAGAGCACAGGGCTGGGGTCAGGGTTCCTGGACTTAGGACTCTGCCTGGTTCTTACTAACTAGGAGGCTACAGACTACTATTGATTCTCTCAGTGCGCAATTTCTTCATCTGTAAAATGACAAAATAATAGTACTTAACCATAAAAAGTTGTTAGGGCTAACTGAGTTATTATACAATAAGCATTTAGAACAGTGCCTGGAATATAGTAAGTAGCCAATAACTATTTAAGAAATTACTATTATTACCTTTCACCTCCATCCAGAAGTGTCTGTGTGCTCTGTGCCAGCATAAAATGAGCCCCAGACGTAGAATTCCCAGGGGTCTCTTGAGAATGACTGTATGCTGAGTTACCTCTCAAGTGTCTGTTCTTTACTGCCATCTGCACAATCAAAGACATCACCTTTTTTTTTTTTTAACATGGACCTTTGTAATAGTCTCTCTGACTCTTTGCCGTTAGTCTTAGCCTTATCCAGCCAGAAGTGATCTTTCTAAAATGCACTTACTTGCGTTCCTAATGTCCTTCATGATTTCCCTTTGTCCTCAAGTTCCTTTAGGTTGTCATTCCTAAAAAGGATGGAGAGCTGGAAAAACAGCTGACTCTAGGACTGGGGTAGGAAATATATAAAGAGAATGCAGAACATCTTTGTCGTGCCAGAAAGTAAGGAAATCCTCAAACAAACCAAAAAAATCCTACAATGATGGGGTTATGTCAAAGGAGCACAGAAACCAACTTAAAAGAACTTCCAATGGTTAAAGCTCAAAAAATGTGGACAACAAAATCAATAAAATAGTATTGGATTATAACTCAAAGTGTAAAATACCCATGAGTTCATATTAATTATGTAAATGATGGAATAAATAAATAAATGGTGGAAAAGAGACAAAATTTCTTGCAGAATTCTAAGTAAATTCTGTAGCTACTCCACCCTTGAGGAGAGAACACAACTCCCCACTCCTTAAGTATAGGTTGTACATGGTGACTTCATTCCAAAGCATAGAGTATGGTAATGGGGGTGGGGTGGGGTAGGGAGAGTGACCTTATAGTGAAGAAATCTGAGAAACACTATCTCAGCAGGGTGATCAAGGTCACCCTCAACAATATAATTCATAAGTGATCCAGTTTATATGTTAAATAGTATGTAATTTTGATAGTGTGATGAGAATGGGCCTTCCTCTGAGATCTTCCTCCCAAAACTCATGACTCCAGTCTAATCATGAGAAAGACATCAGACAAACCCAAAAGAAGGACATTCTACAAAATGCCTGGCCAGCACTTCTCAAAATCATCAAAATCATCAAAACCACGAAAGTCTGAGAAACTGTCATAGCCAAGAGGAGCCTAAGGAGACATGACAACTACATATTATGTTATATCCTTGATGGGATCCTGGACCAAAAAAAAAGAAAGAAAGAAAGAAAGAAAGAAAAGAAAAAGAACATCAGGTAAAAACTAAGCAATATGAATATATTTAGTTAATAACAATATTTCAATATTGGTTCATCAATTGTGACAAATGTGCCATGCTAATAAAAAAAAAACACATAATCATTGCAAGAAAAAGATAGCAGTTTATAAAATGCCTTATGCATAAAGCATTTCCTGTCTAAAATAAAAGTTCAAGCTTGCAGGGCCCAAGGCAGGCTGCCTCACTATGTCCCACAACAGCAGACCTCAAGCCCAAACCTCTCTTAGACTCCTCACTTACGAATGCCCAAACCTGCTTGGCTTCCTTTCTAATGAGCACTAATTTTCTTTGTCCTGTCAACTTGTCACAAATTTGTTTCTTTATCTAAAAAGTATTAAAAGATGCCTAGTTCAAAAAAAAAAAAATAAAAAAATAATAGGAGACAAAACAAACACAAAAAACTCATAGATACAGACAACAGAATGGTAGTTACCAGAGGAGAGGGGGAGTTGGGAGGAAGATGAAGAGGATAAAAGGAGTCAAATATAAGGAGACTAGACTTTGGGTGGTGAGCACACACTAGTATATACAAATGTTATGTTACAAAGTTGTACATCTGAAATTTATATAATGTTATTAACCAATGTTACCCAATACATTTCATAAATAATGAGTTTAAAATCTAAAAAAAGTAGAACAAATAAAAGAAAAAAAAGTAGTAATAGGAGAAGCTAAATGTGGGATTGTACATGAAATCTCTCTGTACAATTTAACCAATTTGTCAATAAATCCAAAACTCTTCAAAAAAGTTTACATTCATTAAAATGAAAGAAAATAGGGAGGAGAGAAGCAAATGACAAACTTCGCTTGTTTCAGAATTCTGGTAGGCTCAGTTACCATTAGACTAAGCACATTTCCAAATCAGCAGCAACATCTCCCCTACCTGTAGGCACACCCCTACTTGTGAGTTCTTCAGAGTGTTGACAAGGACGATTTCCCCACATTCTCCATTTAGAACTTAGAAAGTACCCAGAGTCCTCATCCCACCCTATACAGGCAGCAGGGCCTAGAGCTAATGGAGGCTTTGGTCTCTGGAATGAGGCCAGCTGGCCCTTCTATGTGCTCCGGCAAATGTCTCATCCTCTCTGAACCCATTTCCTCATCTATAAAATGATCAAGTAGTAACACTTAGCATGTAGAGCTGTTGAGATATTCTAAAAAGATAATGTGTAACAATGCTAACACAGTGCCGGGCAGATAATGATTATGGATTGTTATCTCATTCTTCTCAGACCTTGCCACTAGAGCCCAGTGTATAAAATACACAAAGAAAACAGAATTGGTGCCTGCTGTCTAGAAGTTTCTTGCCAAAACCAAAGTGGACAGATTAGGCAGTGCATTTGTCTAAGTTACTTAGCCAGAGTTAGTTGAGAGTCCAAGTGGCAGTTTATTATGGAATTGTTTTCAGAGGTTGTACTTTTGGAAGGGAAGCGATCTGAGGCCTAACGTATACCCCACGGCAACTCACTTGTCTATTCTCTGACTGGATTGATGTCCACATGATCAGGAAGTTCTGTTTTAATATGTTCCATGGTTAGATTTCTCTTCAGTTGGAACAAATCTTTTGCCTATTAATATGTTCTAGCCAGTTTTCAGCCGACACAATGATTATAATCAGTCCAAATCAGTTTGAGCACCTTTGCCAGTAAAATGTCAATTCTTTATTACGTCAATAAATCTAAACATACAACAACGACAGTTTTATCAACAACCAGTAATGTCTTTGTAATTTTAACACAAATACCAATTGATACATCTGGTATGATGTGTTCTCATCATCTTGAGATCACCCAGCTGATTGAGCCTAATTCCACCCTCCCCAGTGATGTTGACCAAGGCTCTCCTTTATAACCATTTGGCTATTTGATCAGGTAGAAATGCCAATGGAAGAGGCAGTTGTTGTTGGCATTACTGTCCTTTCTTTCTGAGGACCAGCAGAGCAATTCCCTGTTTCTATCCAGCTGGGCAATTTCCTGGCGGAGTGGGAAGCTCCTGGAATGCCATATCTTGAGGCCAAGTTTCCAGCCTTTGCAGGCAGGTTCCTGCCTGCATTCCTGCTCCCTCAGAAAGGCACAGAGTGGAAGATTCCCCTTGGATCATCAGGCAAAGGCCAAGCCATCCTGTGGGATGTTGTTCAATCCTGCTAGAATTTTGGCACATTTATTTCTTTGTAATTAAAAGTTACATGTTCAGTAGGCACACTTGTCAGTTCCTTTTCATTCAATATCAGTTAATCTTTCCGTATTTATTGTGAATCCACTGTGTCTAGCATCAAGGTAGAAGCTTTAGATTATCCTCAAAAGTAGGTCATCTATAATAAATGTTTTGTTTTTCCTTTCGTCATTATCTTTTTTGTATTTAGGTGCCATTTTTCACAATAGTTTCAACATTTTACCATTTTAAGGTTCTCTTTGTTTCTCTTTCATTTTTTTTTTTTTTACATTATATAGTTAGTTCTGTGTTCATGCAAGGGAAATAAAACAATGACTTTAACAGTTATCTGATAAATTCAATTTAAGCTCAATAACAATTTGGGTCCTTCTGGATTAATTGAAAGTTTCTAGTAAGAATTTTCCATTCACTTTATTTCATGATAGTTGATTAATTCTATTCTCAACCATTGGAGGAAAGGTAACTAATGTTTACTGTGCACCTATTATATGCCAGTTACTCTGTTAAATGCTTTATAGGCATCATTTCATTTAGAGTAGAAAGAGATTAGTTATAGTCATCAAAAATTTGCAATTACTTTGGTTTTTCAGGCAGCTGAATTTCATGTTTCCCTGAATACTCTCACAATAATGCATAAGAGCAAAATACCTGATTGGTATATTCATATGTGACCTTAACAAGGGCAGTATCGTCCAACCAACTCTAGTATTTTTATGTGTTAGCTACACAGCAAGAATTGTTGAATTGAATATATAATTTCAATTTTAAGTCTTTGCATCTACTCACATCTATGTGCAATCATGTAATGTAATCTTATGAAAGAAAGCTATTAATACTAAATATTATTCAACATGTATGCATGTATTTAGAATGATTTCTGACATCTGTATCTGTCTTTGTTTAATATTTGGATGTATGGATAAGAAAAACAAGAACTAAACAAATACTTGAGTTACTTAAAGGACTAAGTAACAGGTTAATTCACTTTAATACTATTTTGGCTCCAGAAAATTCTCACTGCAAAAGTCAAAATTAGATGGCAGCAAAGGCTTTGCCTGCATAAGCATGCACAGTCAACTCCAGTTTTAATTCTTTGTCTAAGTCAGTCACTCTTACTGATTATACATGGTGGGCTCACTTCACATTACATGATATAGATGGAAGAAAAGAAAGCATTCGGCTGTTCAGTCAAAATGGATTCGATGAAAATCCATGACAAGTGTACTTGTAGAGTATGTTCTAGGGAATACAAAGAATTAGTCAGATTCCTCTCTTTTTGGAGAGATGAGACTAGCATAGTTAAAATAAACATAAAAGAATGCAAAAGTAACATACAATTCAACTTAATAAATGTTTTTCTTTATATATATATCTGATTGAAAACTATTAAAAACGTAATTTAACAAATACATTTTGAACATTGACTATGTACAGGGCTTAGGAAGGCCTGCTCTGTTCATCTTTGAACCCCTGTTCCTATAGCATGTCTGACAATTGGCAGGTAAACAACACATTATGAGTGAGTGAAGGAATGAATGTTATTGTATGGAAAGAGCTTACAAGGGAGTAAAATGCTAAGACAAATATGTAAAGAGTGATAATAATTAGTATGCACAGTGTTATGAAAGTTTAGAAGTGGAGAAAATACTAAATTGAAAATCAGGAGTACAGCAGGTTCAGTGATAGATAACATCATTTGAGTGATTTGTGTGAGTGTGGGAGAGGGTCAGTCTGTAAGGTAAGCTATGGCATATAGAGGAGGACTTCTTAGCCAATGGGAAGTGCCAGAGGGATTTAAACAAACAAAACAAACTACTTGAACTACCCAATGTTAAGAATAAGATGGCGGGGAGCCGGGATGGTTCAGTGGGTTAAGCGCTCACTTTGCAATGACAGGGACCCAGGATCATCCCGGCCCCGGCCCATGCGGAACCATATGCTGAACTGGGGAGTGCCCCCAGTTCAGTTCTCTCTCTGTCTCTGTATGTATGTGTGTATATATATATATATCTGTCAAAAAATTTTTTTTAATTATTTAAAAAAAAAAGTAAAAAAGAAAAAGAATAAGATGAAAAGTTTGGCAAGTAGAATGGAGTAGTCAGAAAATAGAGATAGGAAGATCGCTGAGGAGGGTCTATTATAATTGTATAGACAGGGCTGGGCAAGACATTGATCATGGTCCACTGGTGGACTACCAACGGATTTTGGGGTGACCTTCTGAATATTAAGATAAATAGCTAGTGAACTGTGACACTTGGAGAAGTAGCCCTTGCTCTAAAAAAGTCTGTGCAGGCCTGGGATAGACAATAGGAAATAAGAGCTTGAACTAGAATAGACAGTAGGATAGGGAAAAGAAGTAATTTTTCAAATATGTAACAAAAGTTAAGTTCTTTCTATCTAGAATTTCCTTGTCAAAACAAGGTAATGGGTTTTGCCTTTCAAATGTACATGGAATATCGGTATGAGGGAGACAGAGGATAAATCGAAATATGAGGCTGAGAATAAGGTGGTTTCTTAAAAAGTATTATGTGGAAATGGGGAGAGGCAGAGGAAAAGAGGTCTTTACATTTTCTGTTAAAGATGAGAAATTTATAGTAATTTAGTGAAAGGAAATTTCCCTTTGAGCTGGAGAAGCCAGAGATGGTGAAGATTTGGGACATGATACGAGCTGGGTAGAAAAACAAGGTGTTATTCCTCAGTTATTCTTGAGTTTATTGAAGCAGTTACTTAGATGTTAGATCTACATGATGCCAAATATGTAATATTTTATAACAACCCAATAAATTACAAGGGTTTTTTGCTGCATTGTTTCTTTTGTTTTTATTCCAGGGGTTCGAAATAATGTACTAAAAGTCTCAGCGTTAGACTTGTTTTTCATATTAAGTTTTTCAATCTCTTAAAAGATCCATCCAAGCAACAGAGGATATTAAATGCCATCAATTTAGCCAGGATCTCATATGGAGATCATAAATTACATAAAAATATGTATTTTGGAAAAATTCTTTTCTTAATAATATTTATTTTATTGTTTTGAGAGAAGGTGACAGAGAGAGAGAGAGAGAGGGAGACAGACAGACAGACAGACAGAGAAAGGAGGAGAGAAGGGAGGAGAGCCCAGAGCAGTCCCCATAGTTGTACATCATTAGTTATGACATGGTTTCATTTCACACAGGTGGATGTGGGGCCATGAGGGGTGGGAACCCAACCAGGGGCCTCCCGCATGGGAGGCAAGAATCTTCGCTGCTGTGCCATCCAAGAGGTCACCAGGTGCTTTGCAGTTCAGCATGTGGCATTGGCATGGGCCAGAGCTGTGAATGAAACTATGTCACAACTAATGATGCGCATGTTATGAAAACTGCTCTGGGCACTCCCCCATTCTCTCTCTCTTCCTCTCTCTCTCTCTCTTACTTTCTTTCAAACAATAAAATAAATCTTTAAAAAGGGGAGAAAAAAGAAATTTGCATTCTTTATAAAAGCTCTCTGTGGGCCTGAGATGGGCAGTAAATCTCTGTGTAATGATCCATACCTAACACGAAACCTAATTCAATCTGCCAGGGTTACATGTGTAGCAAACGTTGTGACTGGCCCTGGAGTTGCAGTGGCCAAACTCTGCTGAGATGCCCTGAGTGGTAAAGCAAACTCAAAATAAACAAGATTTTTGACCACAACAAGAACAACAACACAGTGACACATATCAGGCAGCGTGAGATCTACTAGCCCAAGATAAGTCACAGGTTCAATGCTAGGTCACACTACATCTTTTTCAGTGATGTCATATCTTTGTGAAACTAGGTTTGGGTAGTTGCTGTGATAAAAAGCAAATACTGCATGAAAATCAGTGTGGAACAGGAAATGAGAGGGGTGACTTCCAATTGGAGTCTAAGATCTAAGCAGTTGTACAATGCCTAAAAAGCACACATTAATTCCGTTAGTATGTAAGTATGGTTTATTTAAAAATGAAATAAAAATATTATTTCCCCTTCAATTTATATGTATTTTTTAAAAGGCTACTGAGTTGTTAGGACATAAATATTTATTGTTATTTTAGGCCTATTTAATAAATGGAACTATTAGTTATTTCTGTAGGCCTATGGGCACCATGAAAAATTGCCAACATATTAAGGGCAGTGTGAACCAAACATGCCTGGGAACAAGTCTCCTAGAGGCGAACTAACTTAAATAAAACCCAGTCTGCCTTCTAGTTGCTCAGAGAGACATATGTACTGCTAACCACAATGAAAAGTAAATTAGGTTATTTGCCATAACTGAAATATAGACAAAATTCAAAGAGTGGTGCAATCTCAGGTATCATTCCATTTGAGGCAGAAAAGAATGATTTGAGGAGTTTAGTCTTTAAAAAGAGTAAGATTTTAATAGGTGGGAAGGAGAGGAAGTACATTCCTCTCTGAGAAAGTAGCATGGCATAAAAGAACTATCTTGTTTGGCTGCAAAGAGGAAGGGCAAGAAGTACAAGAGCTAAGCGTGTTGAAAATACTGCAAGTTTTTACCACGAACAATGGGAAGGCATTGGAAGCTTCTGGGTAAGTCTATGATCAAAAGCATGCCTTAGAAAGCTACATATTACAGTGATATGGAAGATGGGTTAGAGACTGGGAGCTAGGGAGAAAAGGTATTAAAGATGACTATAGTTTCCAGCTTGGATAAACCTATTCTTTGCACAAACTATGCTTTATTAATCTATGTATTGGTGCTACCTAGCACAAGTCTGGTAATTGGAAGTACTGAATAAGTTTTGGAATTTGAGGTACCTGAAGAGACAGGAATATCTCATGGTGACAAGAGCAAAATATTCTCCAGCGCAGGAGAGAGGTCAAACTTGTTGTGTCAATTTGGGAGTCATCGGCCTAGAAATGAGAGAAGGAACTGACAAAGTAAATTTCACAGGGAGCAAATTTAGATTAAAAAAGAAGAAACCCAGTGACAGATCCCTGGGGAGCACCCACCCCTGGGAGCAGAGAATGGGCTGCCAGCAGAAGAGATGGGAAGGAGGGAAGATGGGGTGAGAACCAAAGGGTGTGCTGTCTAGGAAACAAAGATAGTCTGTATACAAGCTTGTCCAGCTCATGAGCCCCGGGCTGTACGTGGCCCAGGGCAGCTTTGAATGCAGCCTCACACAAATCCATAAGCTTTCTTAAAAGATTATGAGATTTATTTTTTATTTTGTTTTGTTTGTTCCGTTGTTTTTATTTATTTTATTTTAACTTTTTTATTGTTAAATTTAATAGGGTGACATATAGATTGCAACACATAGACAAAGTACTGTAGAATTGGACACCTGGAACCTATGTAATTTTTAATAACTAATGTCACCCTAATAAATATAACATTATTGATTTTTTTTGCGATTTTCTTCTTCTTGTTCTTCTTCCTCTTTTTTTAGCTCATCAGCCATTGTTACTGTTAGTGTATTTTAGGTGTGGCCGAAGACAATTTTTTTTTTTCCAAAGTGGCCCAGGGAAGCCAAAAGGTAGGACACCTATGTGGCCTATAATATCACAGAGGAGGAAAAATCCTGCGAGGAAACTACTGGGCGTGGGAATCGTAGCAGGGTTGGTAGGGTTTAGAGGTGGAAGCCAGATTGCAGTTGAGGTGACCACAGAGGATTCTGGAGAATCTTGGTGGTAAAATGGATCTGGAATTGGAGCTTCAGGTGATAAGAAGTGTGAGGGAAGATGGTTTTAGGACAGGAGTAGCCTGAGTGGAGAACGCAGTAAGAGAGGAATAGAGCACAGGCAGATCCATATACAAGAGAAGGAAGAGATCATTCAAGTTTCCAATGAGAGAGAAAGGAGTGGACTTAAAAACCTCTTCTCTTCTCTTCTCCCCTTTCTCCCTTCTCCCTTCTCACTCTTTCCTACCCCCTCACCCCGCATCACTGAGAATCTGAGCACCGTGAGCAGGGTGACCAGGCAGGGGTGGGTGAAGACTGCCTGAGGGAAAGGCCGCTGGAACAGGGAGTCAGACGCTAGCAGGGTGAGGAAGGTGTCCATGCAGGAGCAAAAGTGGGTGGGGAGGCTGTCTGTCAGGTGGGAGGGTCGCTCAGCATGGGGTGTGGGGCCTGGGTCAGGTGGGAGCCTGGCAGGGGTGTCAGAGCCGAGCAGGGTGAGGAGGGCATATGTGATGAGGTGGGACAGTGATGGCATGAGAGTTTCTTACATACAGAAGGATTCCAAGTGATACCTTGGAATCCAAACGCCCCAAAACTCAACTTGGAATTTGAATGAAAAAATCAAGCAAATTTTGCCTCAGAATCCAAATGTTGCTTTGGAATCCAAACTCTAACATGTTGTTTGCGTGGGACGTATCGACTGTACGGCCTGTAGGTTTATCCAAACTCCCACTTACCTTGGAACTTGAATGTTTTGGAACTTGAACAGGCTACTGGGACAGATTAAGTTTGAATTCCAAGGCATCACTGTGTATATGAAGCTTAAGGGAGCTGAATTGCTCAGCGCTGGAGAAGGAAGATGCGAATGGGAAAAGGGAGAAACTAGAATGAACTTTATGGTTCTGGATTGGAATTGAAGGTATCAGACCATTTGAGCTCATGGATTTCAACATATAGAAGTATATATGCAAACAAACATAGTTACAACTGTGTGAGTTACTACACACACACACACACACACACACACACACACACACACACACACACACACACACACACTTTTCCCTAGCTCTGTGTACCAAAGGGTTGAAAAAGCCTGGAAACAGCAACTTTTCAATATCAATGAGCACATCTAACACAAACTTGATTTTGAAATCACATTCTTTATTAAAAGGGATCAGGAGAAATGGTTGATGCTAGGCTTGGGGACAGGGAAGTAAGTAGAAGGTGAAACCATCATTTGTTGTGCCAAAAAGCAAGGAAGTACTCATGGGGGGCATGTTTAAAGGACACAGAAGCCAGCCTGAAGTGGCTTCCACTGGCCAAAATGGGGACAACTTGAATGTAATGCTAATAAAAGATTATATGCATAAAATGAAAGATCATGTGTCTGTATAAATACATTGGTGGATAGATATGGACTGATAGAAAGTTTGATGAGGAACAGGCTATTTATATAGTTTGATAGTAACTTCCATAAAATGCTTATTAACTGCAAAGGAACAAAGAATAATTTTTCAAAGAGAAGCCTGGCTAGCACCCCTTTAATCAAGCAGTTCAAGTGTAATCATTAGTAACAGGTCAAATTCAATGATACGTGGCAATGAGAGAAACACAGCATCCCTTCTGTGATAGTTCTGCTTGAGATGCTTAACTTCCATCTAATCTTCAGGAAACAGAGAAACACGAATTGAGGGACATTCTGCCATATACCCTGCCTGTAATCTTCAAGCTTGTCGTGAAAGTTAAGGAAACACTAAGGAACTGTTCTGGACTGAAAGAGACTAAAGAGACGCAACAGCTCAATACAGGTACATCTATATATTATTTATTTATTTATTTATTTATTTTTGACAGGGAGAGAGAGAGATACAGAGACAGAGACAGAGAGAGAACTGAACTGGGGGAGCTCCCAGTTCAGCATATGGTTCTGCACGGGCCAGGGCCAGGATTCGATCCCAGGTCCCCGGCGCTGCAAAGTGAGCGCCTAACCCACTGAGCCATCCCGGCTTCCCCAGTACAGGTACATCTAAACGGGACCTGTTTCCTATAACGGACATTATTGGGACAACTGGCTAAACTTGAATGGGATCTGAAGATTAGATGATATAATGAATCAATGTGAATTTCCTGATTTTGATAGTTGTATTCTGTTTATCTAGGAGAATGTCCTTATTTGTAGGAATAGACATGAAAGTTGGGGTCGGGGAGGTGATATGATGACAGTAAGTTTGACAACTTAGTCTCAAATAGCTTAGGAAAAAAGCAGTCTTAGGCCTGTGTTTGAGATTCCTTCAAAATAAAAAACCAATTTTTAAAAATGAAATCAGCACCTTTGCACTTCTACCACTGTCATGAAGAGCTTCTCCCTGGGTAGCCTCTGAGCCTGGGCCAATGAATGATCTCCACAGACCAGCCCTGAGCCCCACCTGACATAGATGCAGCCTGAAGCAGAACTGCTCAGCCCAGCCCAGAGCAGTGAAGCCTCGGGACCCATGAATGCAACTTGAATCTTGAGCAGAGTGACGCAGACTGAGAACTGTGAACAGTTAACTGTCAGGACATCGCACTTCAGAAATGAGTCACCAAGGTAACTGCAACCTCTGCTATGATCAGGAAACCATTGGCTTCAGTCTGTAATCAGGAAGCCAGCAGGTTCTGGAAACTGCCACCCCCAGGATGCTGCTGCTGCTGCCTCTTCCAGAAACGTGCTCCATGAGCTCTGGCCTGTACCAGCAGGAAGGGGCCTCATGCCTTGCTCCTCCGTACCCACAAGCCAGGTCCTGAGCCCTGGAGCTTCTGTCACTGCCACAGAAAACCAGGCCCCTCCACAGCTCTGCTGGACAGCAGACAGTGGGTACTGCAAAAACCATGCCATTGCCTGCATTCTACCTGCTAGACCTTATGTAAGTGCACCTGGTCGGCCAGGTCTAAATCACCCGCTCCAAGGAAATCTTGGAAATGAAGTTTCTAGCTTTCAAACCTCTGTACTATAGAAAGGCATGCTAGAAAGAGGATGAAACAGATAGTGTCAAACCACCATATTCATCAAAGAGAGGAAGGGAGCGAGGAATGGAGGGAGGGAGGGAGGGAATAGTACGTTGTAGTTTATTTAGACAATGGGATACTACATAGAGGTGAAATTGAATGAGCTAAAGCTAAGAAAATTAATGTGTGTAAATCTCAATACAATAATTTTATACAAAATAAGTCATAAAATAATAGAGAGTTTAATAGCATTCATAATACGATTAAAACTAAAACAACACTGTGTATTTTTAAGACACAAAAATATGTAATAATATCCTAAAAGCATGCATTGGAATGATAGCAGGTTTACCTTTTGGCAGAGAGGAATATGGAGAGTGAGTCTGAGGAGGGATCCACAGGGTGTCTTGGTTATCTATTGCTGCATAACAGCCCATCCTAAAATGCAGTAGTTATAAAACCAAAGCTATGCATTTGCTTATAATTCAATGGGTTGGCGTTGGGTGGGCTCAGTTGGGGTGGTTCTTCTCTGTTCCATGTAATATCGGCTGTTCACTCATATGCCTTTGGTCAGCTGGGTTATCTGGTCGCTGATGTCCTCATGTATAGGTGTGGGGCCTCAGCCCTTATGTGTAGACCTCTCTATGAGGTCTCTGTCCATGAACTCTCTCATCCTCATGGAGGCCAGCTTGGGTTTGTTCACAAAGTGGCAGAATTCCAAAAGGATGACAGAGGAAGCTGTAGGACTTCTCTCTGAAGGCCAAGGCCTAGAAGTCATTTAATGTCACTTCTACCACATCCCATGGTCTAAACAAGTCATGGCAGCCCAGAGTCAAGGGATGGAGAAACAGGTTCTTGATGGGAGGAGCTGCAAAGAATTTGCATCCATATTTAATATACCACATAAGAGCTTCCACTGTGTATATAGATACAGTTGTTTATTACATTATTTACTAGACTTGGTTTTTACGTTTGAAATATTTCACAATGTAGGAAAAAAATGAAGTTAAAATGATTGCAATGGATTTAACGCCATATAGGCATTCTAAGAGATGATACAATCATTATACTCCTTAGAGCCCCAGAACTCTATAGGTTCCTGCCCTTTCAGAACCTGATTGTCCATCTGTCTTTACAGTTCTAGAATAGAATCCATAGACTTCCAAAAATATACCTTATGATAAAAAGCAAACTGTTTTTGAAGTTGTTTTGTGTAATAGGAGTTCATGGCTGAGTGGGAGTTGTAGCTTCTGGCACATGCACTGTAGGCGTCTGTTTATTGCCACTGATTTTCACAGAGGGTGAGGAGACTCTTGGACTTTAGACTAAACTAAGTCCATAATTAAGATTCAGAGATACACAGATGGAAGGTGAACTGGGGCAGCCCTTGTGGGAACTATGCAGAGTAGAAGCTGCTAGGGGTCCCTTGATGAACAAGGACCATAAGGTAAAAGAGAGGGTAGGTACAGAGCAGCAGACTCAACAGCACAGCCTCATTGTGAGTTGAGTCATGGTTCCTGGTACATGAAGCCTCTTGTACCAAAAATGATCCCAGGCCAGCCTGTGCATTAAGAAGAGAAGAGTCAAAAAGAAGAAAGAAAAAAAAAAGAAGGAGAAGAGCCTTTGAGAAGTAAAAGGGCTATTTTGCTAAGGGCTCTCATGTTTTGGAACCCAAGCAAATCATGCTTCAGAACCCCAAAGTAATAGCAAAGGGGCAATATTTTACCTTCTCAATTTGTATGAGACATAATGAAATTCTGACCTCAAAGCATTCGGTACTTGCCCGGTATCATTAAGAGGGGTGTGGCAAATCCACCTTAGAGATGAGGCAATGGTGATATGAAAAGAGCCCACAGCCCCACAGTGGCTTCTCTGGAAACATGTGAGCCAGGGCTAGATAATCCAGCCTCAGGTTGACCAGCTACCTGACCCGTTCACACACAAAAATAGGTTTGGCCTTGGGGCTCCCAGAAGTGTTTTAGGAGGAAGACTTTTCAAAAAGCATTTTCTACTAGTCAAAGAGATGGGGGCTTGGGTCCATAAAGATTGGAGTTTTATTCTTAATGGGTCTTAAAAGAGACAATGGCTTTAGACAATGTATTTGTATTTTCTCCGAATTAATGCAACTAACATTTAGCATGTCTTTAATTACAAGAAGTTAACGGCATCTATATAGAACTCATTTCAGATTCTGAAGCTTCAGGGCACGGAAAACATGTTTAGAATGTGCTTTATTTAAATACTGAATTTAGTCAGATGATTCCAGAGAACAAACTATCCTTCTACCAGTGCTGGATATTTGTAGGCTGTTTCTTTTATCAGCTGATTAATTGGGATGAAGGCAGTGCTGACCACACGGTGCTTCAGTGTACCTGGCACCCTTTCCTCTTCTTTCTTATATCATCTCGTAATGAAAATCCCAAATTCCCTATTCTTTATTAGATTTTTTAAAAGGTTTATTTTTATTGTTTTTGACAGAGAGAGAGAGAGAGAGAGATACAGAGGCAGAGACAGAGAGAAGGGGGAGGGCCCAGAACAGTCTCCATAGTTGCGCATCATTGGTTTTTCCACATAGTTTCATTCCACAGGTGGGCTTGGGGCTGCACAGGGCAGAAACTGGGATGGGGTCTCGCCCTGGTGAGAACTGAACTGGGGCACTCCCCAGTTCAGCATATGGGTCTGCACGAGCCGGGGCTGGGATTTGATCCTCAGTCCCCGGGGCTGCAAAGTGAGCGCCTAACCCGCTGACCCATCCTGGCTTCCCAAGATTAGATTTTTGTTAGTAAGTTTTTCCAGAGAAACAGAACCAAAAGAGAGAGACAGAGAGACAGAGAGAGAGAGAGAGAGAGAGAGAGAGAGAGAGAGTGTATTATAAAGCATTGACTCTCATGATTGTGGAGGCTGAGATGTTCCAAGACCTGCAAGTTGAAGATTCAGATTTTTAAGCTCTAGTCTGAGTCTTAAGGCGCAAGAACAAGGAATGCCTATGGCGTAGTTCTAGCCTGAAAGCCAGCAGGCTGGAGACCCAAGAAGGGCCAATATTTCAATTCAAGTTCAAAGGCCTGAAAACATTGATGTCCCAGCTGAAGGCAGTTAATAAGCAGGAGTTGTTCCCTCTTACTTGCAGGAATCAGCTTTTTTGTTCTACTCAGGCCTTCAGCTGATTGAATGAGGGCCACCCACACTGGGGAGGGCAATGTGCTTTATTTTACTTAGTTGACCAATTTAAACCTTAATCTCATTCAGAAACATCCTCACAGACACACCCAGAATAATGTTAGACCAAATATCTGGGTACCCTGGATCCCAGTCAAGTTGATACATAAAATTAACCTCTATAGCTTTATTAAGGAGTAGTTGAAATACAATAAGAGTCACAGATTGACACATGCATAAGGTAGTGTAACTACCACCACAGCATGACATGGAACATTTTCATCAGGCCAAAAGGTTTCCTTGTGCTTTTTGCCATCAATCACCTGCCCCTACCCCCTGACCCCTGGCAACCAGAGATCTGCTTTCTATCACTATAGCTTTACCTTTCTAGAATTTCATGTAAATGGAATTATATAGGATATAGTCTTTTTTGTCTGGCCTTTCAAGTTAGCATAATGCTTTTAAGAATAATCCATATTGCTGAGAGTTTCAGTAGTTCATTCCTTTTTATTGCTGAGTACTATTCCACTGTACGGATATACCACATTTGTTTACCCTTTTACTCATAGAAGGACATTGGATTGTTTCTAGTTTAGGTAGTCATTAATAGAGCTGATATAAACATTTGTGTATAGTTGTTTTTGGTTTATTTTGTGATAACATAAATGTTTAGTTCTCCAAAGTAAATGCCCAGGAGTGGAATTTCTGGGTTATGTGGAAAATATATGTTCAAGTTTGTAAGAAGCTGCCAAACTGTTATTCAGAGTGGCTGGGTCATGTTGCATTCCCACCTGCAATATATGAGATTTCTAGTTGCTAAGTATATTTCTGATAACTAATATTTCAGGACAGTCAGGGAAGGACATGTAAGGAAGAGCAGATGGAGAGAAATGCAACCAAACCTGATTGCTTTAGAATCAAACTAAGCTACTTTCACTGGGAGAACTTCAGAGTTTAGGTATTTGAGACATGGGTAAGAAGGAAAAAATGGTGATAAGGAAGCTATTATCACTTAATAATTTAGTGATTTTTGCAGAAACAAAAGGAATTACAGGTTATAAAAATGGCCTGTGGCAGAGAGTTGGAAGAAAAACAAATAAGCCGTATTCAGTTCACAAACTAATGGTTAGGAAAAGCAGACCCGATGACTAACGATAGAGAAGAGCATTGAACATAGGACATTTTCCTTCTGGTTGTTTTTGCATTACTCTAACTGCAGGGTGTCCGTGTTATTGAGAGGACTCTGCTTTTCTCGTAGGTTCTAGGTGAGAATAGCACTGCTGGGCTGTAAATGCTAACCCTGAGTGCAGACTCTGAAGTCATGCTGCACAGGCCCAAACTCTACCCCTCTAGGTAACAGCTGTGGTGAGCAGGGCACATGTCTTAACCTCTCGAGCTGTTTTCCCCTCCATGAAGCGGGGATGACAACAGTCCAAATGCGCCTCACAGAAGTCATGCGGATCACATGAGTTACCGTGTGTCAAGCACTTCAGATTAGTGTCAGGCACGTAGTAGGTGCTCTATCCTATCCCTCTGGTGTTCACTAGGTTCCAGTGGCCACAGCGGGCGTATGTCTAACAGCCTTTACGTCACACTGAGCTCTGCACAGTGCCTTAGTTCCTTCTGGGTCCTGTGACATACTTCTGGCAGCCATCAGTTCTACTAGTGATGCTCATGAAGGGAGCCCATTCAGAGCCACTAGACGGAGATTGTCTCTGTAAAAGAAAACTTACTAAGAGGATTTCAAAGAGCGACACAGAGAGGGTGACTGTGCAATATGCTTCATCTAGGGGAAATGTCACCAGGTTAATCTGCATGGGGTGACTGGGGCCTCCACACAATGCATATGCCTGCATGAAGGACTAGAGCTGGGGTCACGCTCAGATGGTGCACTTGAAAGTATTTCCAACTGAACCCGAGGGTCTGGTTGAAGGCTGAGAGCTGCACCAGTGTGCCCTTCTCTGCCAGAGACCCAGGCAGGCTCCTGGGCAAACCAGCTAATGAACAGGCTCGCTATTGTTATTTGCATCCTGCCCCTTTCATCTGCCTCCAGCCCCTCTGTAGCCGTCCTAGTCGCTCCTCTGGATCCAGCCCTCTTTGGCCTGTCGGTGCAGCTCTGTGTTCATGGCCTGCTTTCATCTCCCTGCTTGCTTGGCATATTGCTCTGTTCTCATAGTTTTCTGATGTTAAAACGCAGCTTGTAAGGCTTGGTGATCTTCATACCCTTGCTGCCTCCCTGTTAGTAACTGTACTAGAAAAACAGCTGTTAATCTCAATTAGGTTTTGATTGCTAATTAGCAGCTACCTGTCAGGATCAAGCAGTCCTCTTCCTGGTCTCTTCAGCTATTTCTCATGCAACTGGCACACTTGGTTTCCATGAGAACCGTTTAGCTAGATGCCTCCTCAACCAAAACCGTCACCTCTTCTGAGGCTTTTATAACGTTGCTCCAGTAAGTGCTGAGGTCCCTTGTCCACTTTCCTGCTCCTTGGTTTTCTTAATGTCGCTGTCCAGCTCGTTTCCAGTGAAATCCTCTCTGTCTCTATTGTCATTGTCTTAGAAGGGAAGTCAGGTGAATAAGTCCACTAATTGAACTCAGGTTAAGAACCTATGCTTTAAAATGTGATCTTTAGACTTCTGGTTTCCAGTTCTACCTAAGAAGCTTGGAAGTTGCCACTCCATCCTGAGAAGTAAATCGCTGAGCAAACTGAAAAAGCCAACTGAAAGATATTATTGTTTCAACCTATTTTCTCTTTCTATCTCTTCCGTGGGTGCAGGGGACCAGATGCTTCATTTTTTTTGTCATGATTTACTTTTGCTTTGTGATTTCTTCTAACTAATTTATGCTTTAAGGGGACTGCTCATTTTATATTTACCTCTAGTTTTTGATAGGTTAAAGTTCACCTATTACAATTTATTTTAGAGTGGTAATTTGACTTTGTTTATCCAAAGAGTTAACCATGGGTCCCAGGACCAATTATTCAATAATGATCCTTTTTCTCACTAATTTGTGATGCCACCTTTAATGTATACCAAGTCTGAATACATACTGGGGTCGATTTCTGGGCTATCAAATTCATTACATTGATCTGTCTGCCAATTCTTTTGTCAGTAGCACACTGCTTTAATTATTGAAGTTGTATTATCTGGTAGGGCAAGTTCTCTCTCATTGTGTTTCTTTTCAACATGTTTATGGCTATTTTTGCCCTTTATCCACAAAATTACCTTGTCATACTCCCCATCTAGCTTAAATTTTTAACGAGGATTTCATAAATTTATTCTTTTATGAAAGATCGGCATCTTTTTTGAATGCAAAAATATTGCATCATTCAATTTTTATTCAAAATGTCTTTTATACATCTCATACTTTTGCAGTTCTGCAAATAGGTCACATACTTTCCTAGGCATTTTACCTTTTTTGTTGAAATGATCTTTTCACTGCAGTTTCTTATTCCCATTTTGAGAGAAACTTGGGCGTGGAGTAGAGAGAATGTTTGCAAAAAATCTTTTCTTTAAAGATTTATTTTTATTGTTTTTGACAGAGAGAGAGAGAGAGAGAGATACAGAGACAGAGAGAAGGGGGAGGGCCCCAAACAGTCTCCATAGTTGCACATCATCAGTTTTTCCACAGAGTTTCATCCCACAGGTGGGCGGGGCTGCACAGGGCAGGAACTGGGATGGGGTCTCACCCCGGTGAGAACTGAACTGGGGGCACTCCCCAGTTCAGCATGTGGGTCTGCATGGGCCCGGGCCAGGATTCGATCCTCAGTCCCCAGGGCTGCAAAGTGAGTGCTTAACCCACTAAGCCATCCCGGCTTTCCCAAAAAATGTTTTCTTTAAATAGGAGAATTTGATGGTTTGAATTGGAAGTTTTGGCTCATGAAAGTGGGTGTTTATTTTAGATTTCAATATGTTTGAATGAATGATAATGGTTGCTGGTTCTTGACTTAAGTAAAACCCATAATAAAATGCTTACTTTATGCTGAACTCTTACAATAAAACAAAAAGAATGGTAAAAAATTAACAATAACAAAAATGTAATTCAATATGGAGTTGCCCTAATGCTTCAAGCATACAATTAAGCAGATACCCTCTTTTTCATTTTATCCAAGGCCAGTTTGTCGATACCTGAGTATGGCTAGAATATGTCAGCCTCTTAATACTTTTTAATTTAGTCAATAGTCCCAAGTACTCTATCCAATTTTGTATGGTGGTTTAAATAGTGCCTTTAATTTGCAAAACACAATGTATTTTTTGAGTAATAAAATTTTACTTAGTACAAAAATTCAGCTAGGCATACACCAAAGACATGCTAACATGAAAATACCACTTCATAACACTGAAGGATATATAAACTTTGAAGAAAACATTCTTTAGAAAAAAGCTTACTTAAAAATTTAAACAAAATCATTCGTTCACTACCTGCTTCTGGGTTGGGGTTTTGAACATTAGCGGAGAGCAGTCAATGGAAAATCAGCCCTGGGTCTGGTGCTGAGTCCCTCAACCTGGAAACAGGGTGCTGCTGGAGGGGGGACCGCCCATCATGCAATGCACATTCATGGGGAACCTGATGTTAGAAAACTAAACAACCATAAATACAAAAAAGAAAGAAAGGAAGGAAGTCCCAAAGCCTAAAGTAGTCACCAACTCTAAAGTATTCTATCTGATCTAAGAGCCCATCAATGATAAGAAACACCATTACTTTGTGTACTGTAAGAACAAAGATTCTATCAGAGTCTAGCTAAAGAAAAAGATTCTACCAGATAATCTCATGTCACGCTATAGATGGTTAGACTCATCCCAGTTTCAGATTTTAAAATTAAAGAGGACAATATGCTTCTTAGAATCAATGATGTAAGTTAAAATACTTTGGACTGTATTTAACAGAAACGTGATTCAGAAGTATGTTGGCTCACCTCCCTGGAACGTGAGAGGAAGTGGCAGCTTCAGGAAAGGTTTGATCCAGAAGTTCAATATTGTCACTAAGGATCCACTATCCTGTCACAGATCAACTTCATTCTCCACGGCTGGTTCTTCTTGTAAGTAAAGCACAGAGGCCAGCAGCAATTGAGCTACAGAACTCTGTTCATGTTGAGTCACAGGCAGAAGATTACCTCTAAAAAACTAAAAAGAAAGTTTTTAGGTGTCCCTAGCCAACTCCTCATTGTATTCTCAGCAGTCCAACTCCAAACAGAGTCACCTACCCATCCCTGAACACACTCCTCTCTAAGCTGTGTGGTCCAATATGGTGACGACTCAACATTATCAGTCACCTGCAAAGACAGGAGAACTCGCACCCAAAATTGGTTCAGATATCGAGACAGATGATGCTATACACACATCAGGGAGGTATGCAATGATTTATAACTTACATAATTGAGGTCTCTGGGGAGAGCTGGGCAGGCCTCTCAAGCAGGTTCAAATGGCTTGAGTGAACAACAGGAAAAGGGGGCTGGCCATAGGTGGGGCGGGGAGAGAGGTCCTGGATGCAGGAATCTCTCATCAGTGTCAAAGAAGGGAGCACCCAGACTTTCTTATCTGTTGGCATAGATGTGGGGCACAAGGGGAAGAAAGAAGGGTGAGGTCCAAAAGCTGTCAGCAGTCAAACATCAAAAAATGAGTTGTTTTAAACTCTCCAAAGGTGATGGCTTACAGTTAAATTAATTACAATGAAACAGAATTAAAAAGTCAATTCCTCAATCGTGCAGGACACATTTCAAGTCCCCACCAGTCACATGTGACTGACATGTAGAACATTCCACCCTCATGGAAAATGCTGTCGGACAATGCTGGTTCCTAGAGCACATGTCAGCAGACAGCAGCCCACAGGCCAAACCCGACCCTGTGTCTGTTTGTATGGCCTGCTCACTGGAAATGGTTTTTGCATTTTTGAAGGGTTGAAAAAAATCAAAAGGAGAGTGATATTTCACGATGTGAAAATTATATGCAATTAAAATTGTAGTGCCCACTAATAAAGTTTTCTTGGAACTCTGCCATGTTCATTTGGTGTGTTGTCTGTGCTGCTTTCCACACTAGTCACATGAGCAATTGTGACAGAGACTATATGACCACAAGGCCTAAAGTATTTGCCATCTGTCCTGTGCCAGAAAAGGCGTGCTGACCTCTGCTCTGTAGGAATGGGAGGACCATGAGTCAGCCCCATTCCTGGGAGCTAAGGGGGGAGGGGGTGGGTCAGGCTGCCCTGGTACCTGAACAAGCTCCTTGGTCTGTTGGGAAGGGGCAAGCAGAGTTGGATTCTGGGTAGGACACCACCAATGCCTACTACATCTAATAAGAAACAGACTAACATTTAACTGAGCGGATGCTCTCCAAAGTGGATCTCTCTACTCACTAAACAAGTGGTATTTCTTGTTCTTCTTTTTCTTTTTTTTTATTGTTAAATTTAATGAGGTGACATTGGTTGGTAACAATTAGACAGTTTCCCGATGTACAAGTCCACATCACATCACCCATGCATCGCATTATGTGCCCACCTCCCAGAATTAGCTCC
>PVKE010021779.1:0-26182 GCA_004027555.1 Craseonycteris thonglongyai
ATTTCAAGGAGTTCCTTTTGGTTCTGCTCTAGCTTCTCAATTTTGTTGGTAAAGTACTCATTTTGCTCAGAAAATTTCTTGTTGAGGTCATTTAATTGTGTCTGGGTACTTTGCCAGCATTGAGTGAGCTCTCTGAGTGTCTTGATTAATGCAGCCCTGAATTCTGTTTCACTTAGATTTGATTCCAAGTGTGCAAGGTTCTTTACTAAAGACTGCCCCTGATCTTCTGGAGGGGCTTTGGATTCTGTGCTGTGCATTGTGTTTGATGTGGTTCTTTTTGCTTTACGCATGAGTCTGTTTTCCCTCTGGGGGTTTGCCTATCAGATGGGCTTCTCTTTATTTTTTCTTTTGGACTGTTGTGGGAGAAGCAGATTTTGGGAGAGGGTTGGGGAAAGCAGACAGCTTCTGTGTCCTGGAGCACTTCAGGTTGCTGTCTTAGCTGTTAGATGGCAGGGTAGTAAAGGTGTGGCCAGGGGTGGGGGCATGCGAGTAGGAGCTAGGGCGGGCCTGAGACACAATAGCAGATTCCTCTTTCAGCAGTGGGGCTGGTGGTTCAGTGGGGGCGGGGCGCAGGAGCTCTGGTTTTTCCTCCTCCTGGCTGCCCCTCCTTCAATTGTATCTGTAAGGCACACCCACAGGGCAGCACTTGGATGGGCTGGGGCTTGGCAGTGGCCCCGGTCGGCCGCGCAGTCCCTCGCACAGGCAATGACACCGCGGAGACCCGGCAGGCAGCCCAGTTGCGCGCGCAGTCCGCAACGCCCCAGAGGCCCGGTGGGCGGGACGCCAAAAGCCCAGCTGTGCTGTCACAAGCAGGCAGCAGCGCTGCCGTGGCCCAGTGAGCAGGGCGCCGAAAGCCGGTCCTGCGAGCAGGCAGTGGTGATGCGGTGGCCTGGCGAGCAGGGTGCCAAAAGCCCCGTAGCGCACTGGCGAGCAGGCAGTGGCGCTGCGGGGCTGCCCGGTGGGCGGTGCACCGAACGCCTGGTGTGCGCACGCTGTGATGCGCAGCGGCCCGGTGGGCGGGGCGCCGAGAGCCCAGCGGCGCACTCCTGTGCAGGCATAGTCGCGGCAGCGGCCTGGTGAGCGGGGCACCAAAAGCCCAACTGCGCGCTGGCAAGCAAGCAGCGGTGTTGCTGCAGCCCTGTGGGCGGGGCGTCAAAAGCCCAGCTGCACGCTGGTAGCCTCACCGCGGAGGCCCGGTGGGTGGGGCGCCAAAAACCCCGCACGCACAGGCTGCAGCTTGGGCGGCAGCCGCTCCATGCTCCCGGAGTCACTCCAAGCACGTCCAATGCAGCTATGCCCACCCAAGCCCCAGCCCTCACTCCAAGAGCCCTGTCCCCAGAAGGCGCTCCTTCACAGTCAATCTCCTCCGTAAATCAGGGGTGCTGAGCCGCGTGGGCTGGCGTCCCGCTCTCACCCCGCCCGCCGGGAAGCGCAGCCGCCCCGCTCCACAGTCCCTGCTCCACTCCAGGCTCTGTGATCTGATCAGGGCACTGTGTGCTGGTCCCTTGAGTTCGGATGTTAAACTGTCCACAGTCCTGTGGGGCCTCCACGCTCCCCAGGTCTCGGATTCCAGCCCGCCCTCTATCCAGCTCCACCTTGACCGCAGTCCCCCAATCCCCCTCCGCCTTCGCCAGCCCCGGGCCGCGCTCCGAGTCTCTGCCCCGAACCGCTGCCTCCCTTTCCCTCTCCTGCTCTCCCCCTGCTTCTCTAACCTTTGTGTGTTGTTCCGCGCGGTTCTCTTAGTTGAGGTTTCCTCCCAGGGTTTCCCCTGTGGATTCCCCTCTGCTCACAAGGCCCTTCCCAGGCAGTTATCGGCGCTCTCCTCTCATCTAAACTTAATTTTAGTTGATTTATTTCTTTCTTTCTTACTTCAGACTTAAGTGGATAATTCGTATCAAAAGTGGTATGACTTGTCTGAAAGTGACGTTCAACGTTATGCTTTTTCGGCACTGCACAACTACTGCCACACAACAGGCAAATGCATTTACCTTTTAAATTAATGAAACAATATGATTCCTCCCAGTCTGTGTTAAAATTATAGGTTCGTTTTCTCTTACTTGGTCCACTCATTTTAGGACTAAAAAAATAAAAATAAAAATAGTTATAGAACTACAATATCATATCAAATTGCCACCATAATAATAGATTACCTACCTCGCTTTTAGTTCATCTAAAATCGAATATATCAAAACACTGTGATCCTAGCTAGCCGTCACGACCCGATCAGTCCTGCAACCGCAATCAAAATGGCAACTTGGCGTCTCCCGGTTGGGTGGAGGAGAGTTTAAAGAGTGCAGCGGCTAAACAAGACGCGACATGTACAAAGGCGAAAGCTAGGGAAAAACTTATACATATGATATCGCAAACGTACCAACAAATATAATAAACTTGTGTAGATACTCAAACAATATTTTAAAATTCTAACAAATGTATAAAAATAAATTATAGTTTTACTTAGTGTTTATGAAAAACTTCTGATGCCGTCAAATAATGGCGGGCGCACACAAATCGGGCACGCAGAAAGAAAGAGAAAAATCTCCAGAAAAGGAACTTGAAGATATGGAATTATATTAGCTAAATGACAGGGAATTCAAGGCTGCAATTATAACAACACTCAAAGAGATCAAAGAAAACTGGCAGAGTACACAAAAGGCGCTAAGTGATCTCAGAAAGGAAACTGAATCTATGAAAAAGATGCAAATAGAAATTCTGGAGATAACACAACAAAAGAAATGAAACATGAAATAGCAAGCATTAAAAGCAGAGCTGAGCATATGGAGGAAAGAATTAGTGAAATTGGAAGACAAAAATTTGGAAATGCCACAGAATAAGAGAGACCTAAAGCTAAAAGGAATAAAAGATATCTACAAGAGCTGTCTGACTCCATTAGAAAAAATAATATAAGAATAACAGGTATTCCGGAGGGAGCAGAGGATGAGATGGGCACAGAGGATTTACACAAATAGTAGATGAGAACTTCCCAAATATATGGTAAGAACTAGAACCTCAAATCCAAGAAGGAAACAGGACACTTAGCTACTTGAATCCTAATAGATCCTCTCCAAGGCACATTATACTGAAGATATCAAAGATGAAAGACAAACAAAGAATCCTCAAGGCAGCCAGAAAAAAGAACACCATAACCTATAAAGGAAAGCACATCCATCAGACTATCATCAAGATTTCTCAACAGAAACTCTACAAGCCAGAAGGGAATAGACAAAAGTATTCAAAATATTAAGGGAGAAAAATTACCAGCCAAGAATTGTGTACCCAGCAACGTTATACTTTAGATATGAAGGAGGAATAAAGACCTTTGCAGACATACAAAAACTGAAGGAATTCTCCAGCACAAGGCCAGCATTTAGAAAAATAATGAAGAAGGCAGATTAGACCTGAAACAAAAAGTAAAAGTAAACAGTGATAAACTGGAACAACAAACATATAAAAAGGGGAGGAAGTAAGGATTTAAGTTTCCAAAGAGAACGGAGATAAGAAATGTAAGGTCGGTGGGACTCGGGGGCCCGGGCAAATAGGATGTGGCAAAGGGGACTCCCTACGTGTCTGTAACCTGCCTGGGAACTTTCAAAGGCGGGACTTCCGTTGGCAACCTGATCCGCCTCCCCCCGACCCCAGAGCCCTATTTAACCCCCTCACTCCCTTCCCCGCGTGCGCATTCTTTGGCCCAGACCTTTTTCCTCGGACCGAACAATGTAGCCCGGGAGCCTACCCCCCCAATAAAGGCTCGCATTTGATTAGCCACTCAATCTCCTGTGTCGCTTCCTTAATTTGATTCCTTACAAGAAACATCCTTAAGAAAAGGAACCACTGCATATATAGAACTTCCTTTTACATAAAGTTCATGGTAACCGCTGAAAAAGAACTTAGAACTGGGACACAAAATAAGAAAAGAAGAGAAAACAGAAAAAACCAGTCATAAGCACCATCAAACTGAAATACCCAATGGGAAGAAAAAAACAAAGAAGCAATAAAAAAAAACCCCAAAAAAACAACTACCAGAAAACAAAAAATTAAATGGCTATAGGAAATCCTCACATATCAGTCATCACCCTAAATGTAAATGGACTGAACTCACCAATAAAATAACACAGAGTAGCTTTGAAAGTGGAGATCAACTATGAAAAGAAAGCAGGAAAACCATATATACATGGAGATTAAAAAATATCTTATTTAAAAATGACTGGATCAAAGAAGAAATAAAAGAGATTAAAAAATACATAGAAACAAATGACCATGAAAACACAACAGACCAAAATTACTGGGCTGCAACAAAAGCAGTAATAAGAGGAAAATTTATATCACTACAGGCCTTTCTCAAGAAACAAGAAAAATCACAAGTAAACAACCTAATATCACATCTTCAAGAACTAGAAAAAGAACAAAAAACACCCAAAGCCAGCAGAAGAAAGGAAATAATAAAAATTAAAACAGAACTAAATGAAATAAAGAATAGAAAACAATAGAAAAAATTAATGCAACAAAGAGTTGGTTCTCTGAAAAAATTAATAAAATTGACAACCCCCTGGCTAGGCTCATGAAGAGAAAAAGAGAAAACATAGAAATAATCCGAATTAGAAATGAAAGAGGGGAAATTACAACTGATACTACAGAAATACAAAGGATCATACAAAACTACTATGAGGGACTACATGCTACCAAATTTTTCAACCCAGAAGAAATGGACAAGTTTTTAGAAACATATAGTCTATCTAAACTGAATCAAGAAGAACTGGAAAACCTAAACAGATCAAGCAATGATAAGGAAATTGAAACAATCATCCAAAATCTTCCCAAAGGCAAGAGTCCAGGACCAGATGGTCTCACTAACAAGTTTTACCAGGCAATCAAAGAGGAACTTATCCTCCTCAAACTTTTCCAAAAGATTGAAGAAGAGGCAATACTTTCCATCTCATTCTTTGAGGCCAACATTACCCTAAATACCAAAGCCTGGCAAGGATGTCACAAAACAAAGGACACTATAGACCAATATCTCTGATGAACACTGATACAAAAATTCTAAACAAAAATACTAGCAAATAGAATACAACAATGCATTAAAAAGATTATACATCATGATCAAGTGGAATTCATCCGAGGGGCACAAAGATGGTTTAACATATGCAAATCGATCAATGTGATACATCACATAAACAAAATAAAAGATAAAAACCATTTGATTATATCAATTGATGCAGAAAAAGCATTCGACAAGGTACAACATTCATTTATGATCAAAACACTTAATAAAAATGGGTACAGAAGAAAAGTACCTCAACGTAATAAAGGCCATATATGACAAACCCTCAGTGAATGTCATACTGAACGGGGAAAAACTGGAACCTTTTATTCTAAAATCAGGAATGAGACAGGGATGCCCCGTCACCACTGCTATTCAACATAGTGCTGGAAGTTCTAGCCAGACCCATCAGGCAGGAAAAAGAAACAAAAGGCATCCAAATTGGAAACAAAGAAGTTAAACTGTCACTATTTGCAGATGACATAATCCTTTATATAGAAAACCCTAAAGACTCCACCAGAAAACTGTTAGAAATCATAAATGAATACAGTAAAGTTGCAGGATACAGAATCAATGTACAAAAATCCACAGCATTTTTATATATAAACAACGAAACTTCAGAAAATGAAATTGCGATCAAAACAAAAAGAATAAAATACTTAGGAATAAACATAACTAAAAATGTGAAGGATTTATATATGGAAAACTATAAGACACTATTAAAAGAAAATAAAAAAGATACAAAGAAATGGAAGGATATTCTGTGTTCATGGATTGGAAGAATCAATATAGTTAAAATGGCCATATTAACAAAAGCAATATACATATTTAATGCAATTCCAATAAAAATCCCACAGATATTCTTTTGAGAAATAGATTATAAAAATCATCAGATTCATATGGAACCACAAAAGACCTCAAATCGCCAAAGCAATCCTCAGAAAAAAGAATAAGGCTGGAGGCATCACACTCCCCAGCTTCAGTCTATGCTACAAATTGTCAATAATCAAAACAGCTTGGTATTGGCAGAAAAACAGACATACAGACCAATGGAACGGAATTTAAAATCCAGAAATAAATCCACATATATTTGGACAGATAATCTTTGACAAAGGAACAAAAAACATACAATGGAGAAAAGAAAGCCTCTTCAGTAAATGGTGCTGGGATAATTGGAAAGCCACATGCAAAAGAATGAATTTGGACTGTGAACTGTCACCATATACCAAAATTCACTCAAAGTGGATTAAAGACCTACACATAAGACCCCAAACAATAAAGTGCAGAGAAGAAAGCACCGGTACTAAACTTACAGACCTTGGGCTCGGAGAGCACTTTATAAACTTGATCCCAAAGGCAAGGGAAGTAAAAGCAAAAATAAATGAATGGGACTATATCAAACTAAAAAGCTTCTACACAGCAAAGGACACCTTCAACAAAATAAAAAGGAAACCAACTTAAAGGGAGAAAATATTTGCAAATAATGCCTCTGATAAGGGGCTAATATCTAAAATATATAAAGAAATCATACAATTCAATAACAAAAAAACAAACAATCCAATTAAAAAATGGGCAGAAGACCTACTAAACAGACACTTCTCCCCTGAAGAGATACAAACAGCTAAGAGAGACATGAAAAAATGCTAGTCATCACTAGCAATTAGGGAAATGCTAATTAAAACCACAATGAGATACCACCTCACACCTGTTAGAATGGCTATAATCAACCAGACAAGGAATAACAAGTGCTGGAGAGGCTGTGGACAAAAAAGGAACCCTCATACACTGCTGATGGGAATGTACAACCACTGTGGAAGGCAGTGTGGAGATTACCGGTAGTCAAAAAACTAGGAATGGAATTGCCATATGACCCAGCAATCCCTCTCCTGGGTAGCTACCCCCAAAACCTGAAAACTTTAATCTGCAAAGATATATGTACGCCAATGTTCATTGAAGCACTGCTCATGGTGGCCAAGTCATGGAATCAACCAAAGTGTCCTCTAATACATGACTGGATAAAGTTGTGGTACATTTATACAAGGGAATACTACTCAGCAACAATAAAAGATGAAATACAGCAATTTGTGACAACATGGACGGACCTTGAAAACATCTTATTAAGCGAAATAGGTCAGACTGAAAGAATCAAGAAACATATGACCTCACTCATAGGTGGAACATAAAACTGAAAGTAACAAAGAAACAAAAACTCACTGACACAGTGAAGTTTAGTGGTTACCTGAGGGTAAGCGGGGAGGTGGATGGGAGAGCTGGGGAGGAGCACTGGGAGAAGGAATTAAATATATGGTGATGGAAAGAGCTGATTCTGGGTGGTGAGCACATAATGCAATGCATAGACAATGTAATGTAGAATTGTACACCTGGAAAAAAATGTAATTGTTATCAATCAATGTCACCCCGATAAAGTTAAAAATAAAAATAAATTAAAAAAATCTTTTTATTGTTTTGACAGAGACAGATAGAGACAGAGACAGAAAGAAAGAGAAAAGGGGGAGGGTCCAGAGCAGTCTCCATAGTTGCACATCATTGGTTTTTCCATATAGTTTCATTCCACAGGTGGGTGTGGGGCTGCACAGGGTGGGAACTGGGCGGGGGTCCTCCCGCATTGGAGGCATGACCCCTCAAGTCAGGGGCCGAATCAGGGGGCGAGAACCAAACTGGGGTCGTCCTCTCACATGGGACACACCCAGTTCAGCATATGGGTTTACACGAACCGGGCTGGGATTTGATCCTTGGTCCCTGGGGCTGCAAAGGGAGTGCTTAACCCACTGAGCCATCCCAGCTTCCCCATTCTCAAAATTTTAATTACATGATTTTGTGATTTCATTGTTTAATGTACCAAAGAATCTATGTAACACGTGTAAATTATAAACTGTAATAAAAATTAACATCTGTAAACCCACAACCTAAGAACAAAAACATTATTAATACTATTGAATACTATGTGCTTCTCCTTCCCAACCCCATCCCCTGCCTCTATAACTATAAATAATGTAGTCAAGCTGTTGAAAACCAAAGAGAAAATCGTAAAAGCAGCCAGAGATAAAGGCCACATTACATTCAGGCCAACAATAAGAATTATGGCTGCTTTTCATTGGAAATGATGGACTCAATAGATTGGAATAATAGTTCTAAAATGCTAAAAGAAAAGAAACATACAAAATTCTAGTTAGTGTTCTGTATCCAGTGTGGGGGGGAGGGAATCTTTATTTTTTAAATTTATTTTGGGCATACCTGGATGGCTCAGTGGGTTGAACACTCATTTTGCAGCCCCGGGGTCTGAGGGTTGAGTTCTAGCCTCAGCACGTGTGGACCCATATGCTGAACTGGGGTGTGCCCCCAGTTCAGTTCTTACCAGGGTGAACCTCCTATGTCGGAGGCCTAGGGTTTGGCTTTCGCCGGGGTATGCTTCCCATGTGGGAGGGCACTGGCCAGATCCTGCCCTTAATAGCTCGGAGCCCCAGAAGCCTGGTTCCTGCCCTGTGTAGCCCCATGACGACCTGTGGAATGAAACTATGTAGAAAATTGATGATGTGCCACTGTGGAGACTGTTCTGGGCCCTCTACCTTGTCTCTGTCTCTCTCCATCTCTCTCTGTCAAAAAACAATAAAAAATAAATCTTAAAATAAAGACTTATTTTATTGTTTGAGAGAAGACTTATTTTTTGACAGAGAAAGAGAGCGAGAGAGAAGGGGGAGGGCAGTCTCCATAGTTGTACATCATTAGTTGTGGCAGTTTCATTTCACACAGGTGGATGTGAGGCTGTGTGGGGTGGGAACCAAACTGGGGGACTCCCACATGGGAAGAGAGAACCTTCCCCATCATCCTGGCAGTTATCAGTTACGTTGCAATTCAGCATATAGATTTGCATGGGTTGGGGCCAGGATTCGATCTCTGGATCTTGTGATTGCAAGGCAAGCACTCAACCTGCTGAGCTACCCTGCCCTCCCTCCCCCACCAGTCACCCCCCCCCCAAAAATCTTTCAAAAATGAAGACAAAATAAAAATAGTTTCAAACAACTGATGTTGAGAACATCAGCTACCAGTAGGTCTGTGTTCATGAAAATGAAGAAGTCATTTTCTTTAGAACATATGAATTCCCTTGAAGGGAACTGGTCCTAGACTGAAATCAGGATGTGAAAAAGGAATGAAGACTAAAAGAAATAATATGTGGGTAAATATAAAAATCTGTTTTTTGTCTTAAATTTGTCAAAGTGAGGCCACTTTTAAGACCTTCTGAGATTCCCAAGCTGAGATGATTAAGGTGCCTTTGCCCAAATATAATTCACAATTAAATCTAAGATAAACCCTAGCATAAGGAAGTTAGAAGATATGATTTATCCCATGGTGACTATTTCAATGATTTAAAAATACCGGTATATAATTCTTTGAAATATGTTTCTCTTAATTTCTGGTGCCTCCATTTTCTGTGCCTTAAACACATACGTACTTGATTCCTAGGTTATACAGCCTGGGCTGGCAGCCAACCAAGCGCGTGAGACTCAGAAAATATGTGGCTACAAACGCATCAAGCAGTGAGAAGAGTCCATCACCAGTGAGGATGACCAACCTCTTGAGGTTTCCTGGGATGTGGGACTCAGTGCTGATAACAGGACAGCTTTGGGTGAACTGTGATGATCCTGTCTACTATAGGACCCAGAATGAGGTCTGGAGGAAAGAAGTGGCCCTGAGAGCAGTAAACAATGGCATTTTAACGTGGGCAAGAAAGAAAAAAGGCCGGGAAGTGTCAGACTCACCTTCTCAAAACTAGACTTGCCCTTTAATTGAAGTGCACATTCTTACTTCTCCCTCTCCCACACTTTATATCTTATGCCTAACAGATCAAAGTCAGAATGTCCCCTTGAGAATTGTCACATTATGAAGTCAGAAACACAAGGGCAGGAACAGCAGTTCTGCTTGGCAGGTGAGGGGTGACAGCTCAAAGAGGCTCACAGACCTCCCTTCCTATGGGGCATGACTCACTGACACTTTACCCACTTGGCTGGGAGGGGAAAAGGGAAAGGGAACTAACAGTATCTGTTCTTTTCTTCTAGGGCAGGGGTGGCGAACCTTTTGGCGATTGAGTGCCAAAGTTTATGAAATAAGAGTATACTCGTTCGACTCGCGTGCCAACCCATTGAGTGAGATAGAGGTATCGATTATTTTTATGTCTATAAGAGCATAAACAATAATTTTTTAAATGGTATTCACAGCTCCGCGTGCCACTTTGGGCACGCGTGCCATAGGTTCGCCACCCCCGCTCTAGGGTAATTCTTGCCATCATCCTGTTAGGTAAGAATTATATTAGCCTGATGTTATTTATAAGGAACCTGAGACTCAGAAAAGTCAAATCACCTGCCCAACATCCCTTAGCTACTGAGCAGCAGATTAGGCATTTCACCATATGGATGTCTCGCTCATAAACTTGTGCTTGTTGCCTGGACATAGCTCTGTGATCCTCATGTAAATGCTGATGTGTATGTATGGGACATGCAAGGGAAGATGCAGAGAGGAAGGAGATGAGTTGATGACCATGAACCAGAGCAGGAATAAGGCCACAAAAATTCAGACCTCCGGAGTGGGGACTGGTACTTTTCCAGGAGAGGATTTACAAATTTAATAAAAACAGAGATGTGTGGGAACTTAGATCGATCCCAGTGCCAAATAAATGAGATGTCCTGAAAATGATGCTGGAGAAGTTGAGGGATTGGGGGTGGGGTGGGGTGGGGTGGAAAACTAGTAAAAGGATTAGAAATCTCTTTAGGACTATAACCCCAGGCTCTCAGGATACTCTGGACTGACCCCATCTGTCATCAAAGTAGGATCTGGCAAAGCATAAAAAATGTTTAAATTGCAAAATTAAGCCTCTTTCAAAGAAGGCTAAGTGGCTACAGAAATATACTGTAAGCTAAGTGTCATGATTTTAAAGTGGTGTAACAAAATGCAGAGTTTGAAGTCACACACTTTTTTTTTTTTAAATTAATTTTAAAGATTTATTTTTATTGTTTTTGTTTGTTTGTTTTATTGTTTTTGACAGAGAGAGAGAGAGAGAGAGATACAGAGACAGAGAGAGAACTGAACTGGGGGAACTCCCCAGTTCAGCATGTGGTTCCGCACGGGCCGGGGCCGGGTTTCGATCCTTAGTCCCCGGCGCCGCAAAGTGAGCGCCCAACCCACTGAGCCATCCCGGCTTCCCCAAGTCACACACTTAGAGTCACTGAAGTTGGGAGACCCTAGGCAAGTGACTTAACCCTTATGCATCAATTAACATATAAAATAGAAATAACAATACCCTGTAGGTCAGTATGGAAAGCTGAACCTTAGTTTTCTCATTTATTAATTGGGAATGACAACAGTACCCACCTCATTGGATTGTTGGAAGAAATGAATTAAAAAAAAAAAAAAAAAAAAAAGATTTGTTTTTGGCAGAGACAGAGAGAGACAGAAGGGGGAGGGCCCAGAACAGTCTCCATAGTTGTAATTCATCAGTTTTCAACATGGTTTCATTCCACACAGATGGGTGGGGGCTGCACAGGGCAGGAACCCCTCGAGCCAGGGGTCGAACGGAGGGGGGGGGCAGGCAGAACCAAACTGGGGGCCTTCCACATGGGAAATACATCCCAGTTCAGCATACGGGTCTGCACAGGCTGGGGCTGGGACGTGATCCTTGGTCCCTGGGGCTGCAAAGCGAGTGCTCAACCTGCTGAGCCATCCCGGCTTCCCCAGAAATGAGTTTATACATATAAAATACTTAATGTCTAGTGCATAAAAAACATTAAATAGGGGTTAGCTATTATAATTAATAATAAACAAACTAATACATTTTGTCCATAGCATGTATTATTCTCTGAAATTATCTTGTTTTTTAAAAAGTTCCATGAGGGGAATGCCAGGATAGCTCAACGGGTTGAGCACTTGCCTTGCAACTACAAGGTCTGGGGATCAAATCCTGGCCCTGCCTGTGCACACACACATGCTGAGCTGCGGCACAACTGGTGACCACCAGGATGGCGGCAAAGGTTCTTGCCTGCCGTGTGGGAGGCTTTCATTTCGGTTTGACTCCACATGGCCCCACATCCACCTCTGTGGAATGAAACTATCAAAACGAACAAGGTACAACTATGGAGACTGTTCTGAGCCCTCACCCCTTCTCTCTGTCTCTCTCTCACCTTCTCTTGAACAATAAAATAAATCTTTAAAAAAAAACAACAAAAAAACCCCACAAGGCAGAGACTTTGTGCCTCCTTCACCCCAGGACCTAGAAACAGTGCTTGGCACACCGCGGTACTTTATGGTTTCCACTACCTCATTGTAATTACTCTTTCAGGATCATCAGTGACCACACACCATGCTGCTAAATCTGAAAGACAACCATTCTCCACTCAACACCCTGGGTGAATTCTTTAAAATTGAATTAAATTGTATGTATTTCCCTGCTTAATACTTCAACCGATATCCTTGCATTTAGAATAAAATCTGAACTCCTTTCCATGGTTTATACATCCTGTATGATCTGGCCCTTCTACCTCATTATGTCAGTCTGTGTTCCAGTGCCACCAGCTATGTCAGTTGCTAGATCATGCCAGTGTCTTTCAGCTCCAGGGCCTTTGATTCACTGTTCTCTCTGCCTGGACTACTATTCTCCAAGTTTCTTATGTGGCTGGATCCTCAGGACAGTACAGGAGTTAGGAACACACACACTGCTTGTGTTCCAATCGTGGCTCTACCACTTACTATGTGTGAAGCAAGTTACTTAACTTCTTTGTGCCTCAGTTTCCACTAAAAAAGGGGTAAAAGTGTGTACACCTCATCAAGTCACTGAATTATGTGAATATAAAGTACTTCAAACAGTGTCTGGTACCTGGCAAGCATCTTTCAGCTTAACTATTGCCTTTTCAGAGAGACGGTGTTCTTTATTAGAGCACCCAGTACTCATCATAATGTGTAAATATTTGATTTTTTACTATTTCTGTTCCATGAAGACAGGGAATTTGTCTCATCCACTATTGTGTGCTTAGTACTCAGCACAATGCCAATACAGGGTAAGTACTCAATAAATACATGTTAAATGGTTAGAAAAGTAGTTATTTTTATTTTCTTGCTACCTGCAAGAAAGGTCAGGTGTTGTGCAAAGGCAGAAAAGAGGAGAGCTGGGATTTGTACCAGACTTCCAACCACCTAGCTTGGCTGGTTGATGAATAGTTATGAGGTGTTCTGTAAACAAGCAGGTATACCACTGATATTCTCTTCATCCAGACTTTATTCATCTGTCGGGTAGCCTTAGGATGCACCTCCTGCTTAAAGCTTCCTCTGCTCATACTCATTTTTGCTCAGTTGGAGTTCCCACAGCACTCTATGCATTTCTTAGCTAAGTCCTGCTTTTATGCTTCTGCACTGTCTCTTCCACATGTCGCCTTAGCTGATGATACCCTACCCTTTACACATTTTCTCTTCCTGTTTTCCTGAGCTCCTTGCCCACTGTTGGTCCTACAGAATATGCTCAATACCAGCTTGGAGAGTGACTGCTGTCACTGCTTTTTCAGGAAGCCAGCCTGGGGCAGCTCTGCATTCTGTACACTTTCATGGATGAGATGATGACTCTACAGGAGGGAGGTCGGACAGCTGTTCTCTTACCTGATCTGTTGTGACTGGTGGTGGCAAAGCTGTAGAGAGTGAGAGCATTCGCAGGGAGGCCTCCAACTGCTGGGGAGGCAAAAAGAAGTTGGGCACCACAATGGGTTCTGGGCTAGAATGGTAGTTAAGGGACACAAACATTTAGAAAAGCCTCTTGCCAGACCAGCATGTTCACTGATCTCAATCACCCCCATTCGTTTTTCTTTCCCAACTGGTTCTGCCTGTGAATCCTTTGCTCAAGCGGTTCCCTCTGCCTGGAAGGTGCTTCCCATCCCACAAAATCATAGTCTATGCTTTATGGGCCAGTTCAAATGCTGCCTCTTCTAGGAAGCTTACTCCTAATTTTAGCCCACAATGATTGCTCCTTCCTCATAGTCTAGCAGGGGTCTCCAAACTACGGCCCACGGGCCGCATCCCTCTCACCCGGCCCGTGGAGACCTTTTTATCTGAATAAAATAATATTAAATAAATAATTTAAAACAACATCTATGTTTTGATTCTTTTTTATTTGGACCTCGAGTGTGTAGTTGGCCCCCAAACTACTGTTTGATAGTTAATGTGGCCTGCGCTGTAAAGTTTGGAGACCCCTGGTCTAGAGCAGAGTCTGCAGGATAAGATAATGCTTGATGATTTAGTCTGAGTCTCAATGTTTCAAATGCAGAGATGTGGTTTCCTTTGGTTACCTATTTCCCTAGAGTTCCACATGAGACTGGTAGGTAGCAAGCATTGAATACTACTTGTTAAGGGCTTGCTGGCCCAAAACTGACCTGCTAGCAGTGAGACAGACGGGGTAAGGGTGGGAAGGTGGCTCCAGGGCAGATGCCTGGCCCTGAAGGAGGGTCTGTCCCCCTGGTTGTTCTCTGGTCACATCCAGAAATGAGGGCTCTGCCTAAGCGGCCACAGCTGGCCCACCCAGTCTAGATGCAGGATCTTAAGGCGGATACTAGGCTTTGCACTTCTCCATGTCCTCTGGTTACCCAGTATTGTGTGAGAACATGGTGTTCCACAAATGTTTGTTCAATCAAAGCAGACTCAATTTGGGAGGGGACGAAGAGAGCTAATTTGATGTTTTCATTTTTTGTTTCTGTTCAATAAGCTAAGTATGATTCTGATTCCAATTGGTTTATCATTGTCCTTCCATGTTAAACCCTGAACTCTAAGAAGACAGAGATAACCTCTTTCATAGCCATGTTCCTGTCACCTGGCATAGTAACCTGGGACAGTGAGTGTTCAGTACTGAAGGGCATGCATCATTTCCTGCTTTGGTTCAAGTCCTGACTGTTCTACAGAGGCCCTGGTGGGGTAGGGCCTCTTTGCTGTGGCTGCTCTGAGTGCTGTGGGCTCTGTCATATAGTCAGCTGATATAGGGAAGAAACAGCGTTGCTATGAGGGGTCACGGTGAGTCTGAAACACCAAATCTCCCCCTCTCAGCTCAGTACCTCCTGCCTAAGGGTCCTGCTCACTTATCAGACTTCAGGAAATTTCCCTTTTTATGCCTGTTTCTTCACCAGTAAAATGAATATAATAATAGTACCTTCTGTTATGAGGATGAAGACTTTTTACATGGGAAGTACTCAGAATAGTGCCTGTCACATAGCAAGCACTCAATAAATGTCAGCTGTTGTCTGTTTAATGGGAAAAAGTTGCTCGTTTTCACCGTCCGTATCACTGGTGTCCTGGCCCACAGAAGTCTGCCTTCCATTCCCACTTTGCACTGTCCTTATCACAGGTCAGTCCACATTCCACTGGGCCTTTCTGAAGGTCAGAGTGCTGACCACCACTCCCTGCGACTCTGCTCTCACACCCCCTCTCTTGCTCCTCTACCTCCGATCACCTTTTTCTGCTTCTCTCTGGGTGTCTGTTCTGCCTGCCCTATACATACTGATCCTCAGGGCTCTGTCCTGTGTGTGTGGGTCTCCCTTTCCATGTTCTTCCTGCTGTCCTTGTCTATTTCCAGGCATCTACCTTTATAGCTGATCTTAATGCCAGGCCCGGATGTCTTATTGGCACATGTACAGAAATCTGCTCCTCCCCACCAAATTGTCTACCTTTATGTGCATCACCACCCAGTGACTTGTGACAGAAATCTCTAAGTCATTCTTTGTTTCCCTCTTTGTCAACCCCTGCCCCTCCTTATCTAATCCTTTAAAATCTACCTCAATCTTCATCATAAAGCAATCTATGCTTTAGGTCAACTTCTTCATTATGATTACAAGTTTCCTTCCTGGTCTCACCTCTGGTCTCCCCCGATCTAATCTACCTTCTACAGGGACCTGGATGACTTTTCTTTCTTTCTTTAAAAAGATTTTTACTGTTTGTGAGAAGGTGAAAGAGAAAGAAGAGAAAGAAGGGGTGAAGGGCCAGAGCAGTCTCCAAGCTGTACATCATTGGTTGTGACATAGTTTTATTCCACAGAGGTGGATGTGGGGCTGTGCAGGGTAGGAACTGAACTGGGGGCCTCCTGCATGGGAAGTGAGAACCTTTGCTGCCGGGATCCACAGTTACTAGTTGTGCTGCAGTTCAGCACATGGGTTTGCACAGGCCAGGGCTAAACTTTAATCCCTGGACCTCACAGTTACAAGGCAAGTGCTCATCCTGTGGAGCTACCCTGGCAACTCCTAGGTGACTTTTCTAACATGTAAATCTGACCATAGCACACTCTTGCTTACCAGTTAACATCTACTGAACACTATTTATGTAACACACTATACTAGGTAGTTTACAGCACTAATTTTAATTTTCACAACAATCTCAAGAAAAGTTCTATTATTTTAAAGATAAGGTTTAATTTGCCCACAGGATAGAGTCCAAGCATCTTAGCTAGGCATAAAAGGCCTTTGAAGATCCAGCCCTGACCCACCTTTCAGCATCCCACTAACCCCTGGGCTCTAACCACAGTGACCTGCTGCCCAAAGGCTAGGTTCTTCACCTGGCTACACCTCTACATGCACGGTTTGCATTCTCACCTCTGTCTAAGGCAGAGGTGTACAATCTTTTGGCTTCCATGAGCCACATCAGAAGAATTGTGTTGGGCCATACATAAAATACACTAACAATAACTAATGAGCTAAAACAAACAAAAAAAACTCAATGCTTTAAGGTTTATGAATTTGTGTTGTGCCGTGAGTTGGACAAGCCTGGTTTAAAGGATACCTAATTCATCTTTGAAGTTCTCTCTAATGTATCTCTTATTGGGATACCTCCAAGCAGAGTTAAGGTCCATGTGTCATCTCAGCACTTAGAACAATAAACTGTCATTGCTTGTTTCCTGTTACTGTCAATACCCGTCTCCTATTTCATAATGGGAACTTCTTGAGCTAAGGTCTGATTCAAATTTCTGTCCTCAGCATGCAGTGCAGGGACTGGACATACTCATTTTTTGAAAGAATAAATATTTGAGAAGGTCTGAATTAGGATCTGTGACTGCTCCTCCACTGACCATACATTCTGAACACAACTAAATTGACTGCAAAAGGCATCAACGCCTGAAGCCAGGTTGAGTGAGGCCAGGAAAGAACTCCACCCACAGCAGTATGCTTTGGACAAACTTTCAGTCATTTCACACATGTCCAATCCGCATGCCACAGGCCTCATGTGGCCCAGACGGCTCTGAATGTGGCCCAACATAAATTTGTAAGCTTTCTTAAAAGATTGAGATTTTTTGTTATATATTTTTAGTTCATCAGCTATCGTTAGTGTTAGTATATTGTATGTATGGCCCAAGACAATTACTCTTCTTTCAGTATGGCCCAGGGAAGCCAAGACTGGACACCCCTGCTTTAAAGCCTCCTGAGCCCATACTCCCTACCCTTAGGTTTCTCTCTGCCCTGCACCAAGAATCACATCTGTGTAGAGTGTGCAAATGTTTCCATTCCTTTGATGTTCTCAAGAATCCTTGGAAACTATGAAAGTTCAGTTCAACCTATGTTTACTGTTGCCTCCATCTTACAGGTGAAGAAACAGAAAGGCTAAACTACGGTATATGCTTGAAGTCATAAGGAGCTAGGTCTACAAGGGCTGAAGTCATACCCTCTGACTTCTAGTAAAGATCTCTATTCATTAAAGAAGCCTGCTTCGCCTACCAGCCATGCAATAATCCCTGCTTGTTGTCAGGATACTAGGTGAGCTTATTTGACTGATCTGATCTACTGGTTACACTGCACATGTGAGGGCTGTTGTTCCAGGCAGTTCATTTCCCCACAACATGTCCATCTGCATTTCAAAGAAGGAAGAGGGGGAATGTCAAGTGTCCCTTCTCCCCATCAACACTGCCATTCTGAGGAGGTTTGGGCAAGTTCATTTCAACTGTACCCACTTCCTCTTCCTCTGGCTCCATCGTTTGCTTTAAAACAACAAAAATTCGGCAACATTATTTTATTCTGTAACCCTGAGGCTATTTCCTTATATGCAAGAGAAATGATGATACCAACCTTAAAGACTTGGGATGATCTAAAAATGTATGTAAAGTTCCTGGCACAGTAAATGCTCCATCAGTGGTAGTATACTTTCCCCTTTCTGCACCCACCATTTCCATTTCAACTAAGATTAATGGTCTCATTCCTTAGAGCCAGAGCCTTGCCTTCAAGGTGTAAAATACCCAGTGGATTAATCAGATAAATCAGGCTAGGCCAGGCTAGTAACTGTGTTCCCAGCACCTAAACCCAGTTCAAAGCATTATGCTTCAGAGGGCTGGCTAATGGGAGAATCAGACCACCTGCAGGTGAGTCTTTTGATGGGTCTTCCCATGCCCCTCAGTGCATTCCATGAGGGTGGCAGCCACTGCTCATGCTCACACTAGGCTGGCCTAAATGAGATGGCTCAATGGTCTACTTGCGGGAAACATCAAAGGATACAGAAAGGGGTTCTGCTTTGTAGAAACCTCTGATCCAGATGCCTGCTTCTGCCTGATGTCAGGGCAGTTGATAGGTGACTCCTTATGGTTTTCCCTTTTGCTTCTGGAGGCTAGGTGAAGAGGGATTTGCTCAAAGCTATCATCAGAGCCACTTAGCTCATGGGAGGCAGCTGTATTCTCAGCCTGGGCTTTTCGCTTAGGCTCCTGGTCCTGATCTGCCCTTGATGAGCATGGGTTACTCTGTTGGGCTCCTGAAAGTGTCACATGTGAGATGAGCTGAGGGTCTGCTGAGGCAGGCTCTCCAATCCTGGCCTTGGAGCCCTCACCCTCACAAGGAATAAGATTTTGGCTAGCAGAACACTGCTTAGGCAGGTGGAGGTTGATAGCCCTTTCTGGGCTGGATAGAAAGCTACTTATGACCTTGAGCTCCTCTCTGGGGGAAGGTTCTGGAGAAAGACAAGTGGGACCTACCCTCTGCACGTCATCAACCTGAAGGCTAATGATCTTACTTGTGTCTGACACGAAACTGGACCAAGGGCTAGTTTTGTCTGTTATAGTGGTGATCTCATTGAGTGTCCTGGGCTCAATGATGTCTTCTTCATAGTCCTCATCACTACAGGCTGGGCCTGCCTCGATGTCTTCACTGCTCTGCATCCTTGTAATAGGTACTGTGTGTCCCAGGGACTCATGGAGCATTCCTCTTCCATTCGAAGTCTCTTCAAGAGTAGGGGGAGGTGGAGACTCTGTGCCCTCATCTGGAGCTCTTGCCAATGGCAGGTCTGGAGTTGTGCTTTTTTCTTCTATCACCTCTGTGTCCTGAGCATCTGGGAGAGTGGTAACTTCTCTGCTTCTATTCCTGGCTCGGTGAGAACTCAAAGATGCTTGAGAATTCCTGGTGATAGTCTGCAGATCTGAACAGCAATAGATATTACTCTTACTATTAAGGTAGGGCCACAGACCACTCAATTCTCCCACACTAGCCTCTAGCTTCAGAAGTACTTTTGCAATCAGACTGAACAAATCTTAAAGATAGTTAATCCACCCAAGAATCAGTGAAACTATATTCAAGGCAATACAATTTCTAGCATTTTATTCTAATATCAGAAGACCAAAATCCTATCTATTTTTGTTGTGGTTACATGTGTAGAAACTCTTTCAGAGACTATCTGTTCCTGCTCAGGAATTCTTGGGAGCTGGGAGTCCCGGTGGGCATGTTCATGCTTCCATTTACTTCAGTAATTACCTATATTAAAAACCAAAATGAGAATCCACTTATTTACCTACTTGATGACAATTATTAGAAAACTATTTTACCTGGAAAATAAAAGCAAGGAAATATCTATTACCCAAATGATAAGGCAGGGGAAGTTTACAGAGACGGTGGAGGCAGCATGTGTGTGGAAAAGAGCATAGGCTTCGGAGCTGGTCTTTGGTTCACATCTACCCATTCTGTGGAGGCCAGAAAACTTTCTCTCTGAGTCTGCTTATGATACCACTTTTTCCACAAGGTTTTGGTATAAAAAATATATGAGGTAAGTAAACAGGCATACACTGTGTGGCACATAGACAATTAATAAAATGGAAGCTATTAGTCACTTCAAATTATTTTGGAGATAAAATGGGAGAGAATAAACTAATAAACAGGCCTAGTACATGAATATATTTACATGATTATCTGAGAGGAAAAAGGAGTTGGGAGGCAAGTTTGATTTCCAGGGGTTGTCATTTCTCCCTCACACCACCTGAGTGCTCAACCTATAGGAGTGGATATTAGCTGAGTTTAACACATTGACAATTTTCAGGTCTCAAAGGAGAGTAGATATATGGAAACAGAACACACCTACATGCAACTAGAAATAGGAACCAGGAAGCAGACTTCACTGATCCTGGTCCTTTGGCCTGAGTTACCCTTCTATCGTAGAGCAGTCTTTCTGCTTTTCATAAACCAGGCTTTAGGGCCCCATTCTATTGCATTTCCCCCAGGAAGCCCTTCCAGATGCACCAGCTAGATGGGACAGCTAATCAACTCTCTTCTATATTAAGCTTGTCCAACCTGTAGCCCAGGATGGCTTTGAATGCGGCCCAACACAAATTCGTGAACTTCCTTAAAACACAGATATTTTTTGCAATTTTTTTATTTTATTTTTTTTTTAGCTCATCGGCTATCATTAGTGATAGTATATTTTATGTGTGGCCCGAGACAATTTGTCTTCCAATGTGGCCCAGGGAAGGCAAAAGTTTGGACACCTTTGTTCTATATGGAAGCACTTATAATTCTCCAATCAGACTGTGAGCTTCCCAAAGGCAGAGACCATATATGTCTGATTCATGTTGCAATTTCAAATTCCAGCAGAAGACTGGGCACACAGATGTAGCATAATTGAAACCCCCATTCAGTAGCTCACTCTCCAGCTTCACTCATATGTACTTGTCTAAATGACTTCTTCAAAAGCGTACTGAGATATGATGGAGGCAGGAGTTTAAACAGGTTTTTCTGATCCAATCATCTCTTTCAAAATTTATCCTCTTTGTGAAAATCAGTTCTCATTCTATCATCTCCAAGCTCAGAACTCCTCATTTTCTTCCAGAATAAAGATTAATATCCCAAACTTGCCTTCAAGGCCCTCCAGCTTCAATCCTTCAATTCTTTTCTCTCTCCTCATTTAGTATACAACTTTAAAGCAATTCCCTATTTAATCTCACATCTACCCCAAACAAGCCTCCCTCTGTTTTGCTCTTAGGCTTTCTTTCTGGGGGACAGTTTCTTTGGTTGACTATAGAACGTTTCCTTGATGAAAGCAGAGATAATGCCTGCGTTGTCCACAGATGTATCCTCTTTGAACTAGTAATACAACAGTACCTGGCATAGTTGGTGATCAATAAAAATTGAACAAATATTATATCCATGCAAACGGAAGCCAAAATATAGAGTAGACTTCTGGGGCCTTGGCTACCAAAGGTTAGATATCTGGGAAAAGAAGGTAGAAAGATTTGTACCTAATATCAATTCTGGTGGCTTCATTTAACAGAGAAAATGGAACTTATCTGTCCCTGTGTACAATCTACACATTTTGCTTGAGCAAAAATGACACCAAGTGAGAACTAAAGGTGTTGATCTAATTGATTTCTCAATATTCCCCAAAGCATGTCTGATATGTAAGTTTCCAGGGTTTAATCCTGGATTCTGATTAAGTAGTATGGAGCAGGACCCAGAAAAACTATTTCAAAGTAAGTACCCTAGGTGACTGTTATGCTCAGGCAAGTTTGGAAATATTAATACTTGTTATAGAGTGATCAGTCTGGGCTGCACAGTGGAATTACCTGGGGAGTTATGGAAAATACTGATGCCTAGGTCCCTCTCTGAGAGATCCTGATGCAACTGACCTATGGTGCAGCCTAGGTATTTGGATTTTATAAGTTCCCTCAGTAACTCCAATGAATAAAGTGAGAACCACTGCTTTAAAGGGTTTTTAAGGGTGGACAATGGATTACTGATATTTAGAAGCATCTGATGTGCTTGCCAAAAATGCAGACTTCTGGACTTTGAGAATTAGAAATGTTTTTTAAAATATTTATTTATTTATTTATTTATTTATTTTTGACAGGGGGAGAGATACAGAGACAGAGACAGAGAGAGAACTGAACTGAGAGAGCTCCCAGTTCAGCATATGGTTCCGCACGGGCCGGGGCCGGGATTCGATCCCCGGTCCCCAGCGCTGCAAAGTGAGCGCTTAACCCACTGAGCCATCCCGGCTTCCCCAAATATATATTTATTTATTTATTTTGACAGAGGAGAGAGAGAGAGAGATACAGAGATAGAGAGAGAACTGAACTGGGGGAGCTCCCAGTTCAGCACATGGTTCCGCACGGGCCGGAGCCGGGATTCGATCCTCGGTCCCCGAGGCTGCAAAGTGAGCGCTTAACCCACTGAGCCATCCCAACCTCCCCTTAGAATTTTAAATATACCTGTAGTTGACATTTTTTTTTTCCTGAAAATAGTGGCACAAGCTCAAGAACTGCTACTGAAGAACTCATCTAATCCACCTCTCTCTCTCTCGTTTTTTTAAAAAAAATATTTTTCTTTGTTTTTGACAGAGAGAAAGAGAGAGAGAGAGAGAGAGAGAGAGAGAGAGAGAGAGAGAGAGAGAGATACAGAGACAGAGAGAGAACTGAACTGGGGGAGCTTCCCAGTTCAGCATGTGGGTCCGCACGGGCCAGGGCCGGGATTCGATCCTTGGTCCCTGGGGCTGCAGAGTGAGCACTTAACCCACTGAGACATCCCGGCTTCCCCTCTCGTTTTTTTTTTTTTTTTGGTTGGGGAAATTTCAAGAAGGGAAATGGTATGCTCAGAGTCAAACAGTAAGTCCATGTCAGAAACCCACCAAGGACACACCCAAGCCTCCTGCTTCTCATCCAATGCTCTTTCCATCACACATGTTCCTGTGCTATGCCACATAAATAAAAAAGTAAGATGATGAAAGCTGGTGGTTTCTGTTGGTCACAGGGGCTTGTCTGAGGGCAGACATTCAAATGCTTTTTGAATAGCGACCAGGGGACCATAATTCAGCAAGAGGACCCCGAGCCATACCCGTGATTAAGGAGCTGACTTGCAGCACCAGGTTATTGGATTTCTCCAGGATGCACTGGCTCCCAGGGTCTAGGCTGCTAGCTCTGGGCCCACGACAGTCCTTATGGTTCTCCTGGCATTGCAAGATGGCCTGAGTCTGAGGACTGAGGGGAAGTAAAGGCTTGGTGAGCTTCTGGCCAAAATACCGCTGGATCTGATCCAGCTCACTTAGATTCCTCCTGTAGAAAAAGGGGAGAAAAGGACAAAAGGGTCATTCACTGGAATTACTAGCATCTTTTATGTTCTGCTGACATTCTATTGCTTGAGCTAGAACCTTAATACCAACCTCTCACTTGGTCTATTAATACTAGGGCCCTCTCTCTATCCCACCAATTCATTTTTCACTTCTTTGACTGCAATCCTTTCTCCCCCTTCTGTTTGGCTAGTGTGATTCCTATTCTGATGTTCAGCAAAAATCCCACCTTATAGGGGATCTTTCATGACCATAATTCCAGTCCTCACATCTTCTTACTCTGACAGAATAAAGGCTTACTATGGGCTAACACTGACCTTTGCTACCCCATAATCATTCCTGATTCTTCAAGCAAGTGATTTCTGATAGCAAGCCTTCCCTGACTCTCTAAATTGGTTTAAGGGCCCCTTCTTTTTACTTCACAGTTCTCTGTACTCCTCTTTCACATTTATTTCCCCCAATGAACTATGAGCTCTGTGCTGAATCCTTTATACCTACTATGCTCAGCATAGTGTCTGGCACAAAATAAAAGAATGTTGAATGGATAATAGACATAAATAAATTCCTTAAAAACACAAACTTCTGTCTAAAAATCTTTAATGGGGCCACATTCATCCTTACTGTTCTCCCATGAGAAATCATACCAACTACTACCACCTTCATTTGCATAGGCTTTTATGTTTTACGCTTTCAAATATATTAACTTGTTTAATTCTGAGCCAAATAGGTGAGATCACCAATTACTGTTTCACTAAGGAATGTGTGGATCATAGAATTTAAGTGATTTGTCCAGGGTGAGTAGTATGCAGCTACTCAGAATTTGGGACTCAGCAAGTCTTGTGCTGTTTCCATGATAGTAGATGAATCCTACCCTAGTTAGGTTCATTCCTATCTTACTGCTCTGAAATGCTAGAACCTGAGTTCAAGCTACTTCCCTTTGCTCTGTCCCTATTCCATTCAACTTTTAAGGTACATACTTGTATTTCTCCTTTTCAAAGTCCATTGCCCCAAATTACCACCTCTCCCTTAAACTCCTTCATTCTTAACATCTTCACTGACCTGCTCTCTAGAGTTTCCTTCAGTTGTCTCATTATGTGTTTAGTTTGCCTAACTAGCATGAGCATCTGGTAATAGAAGATAATATCTCAAGCTTCTCTATTTCTCTAGTATATACTCGATGTTCCTGATACAATTGGCACAATGTAGATACCAAATACCTGTGAAGTAAATCAAAAGCCTTTCTATTCTTTTGTTAGGAGCAGTGTGCAAGTCTTAGTGTCAAATCAAAATTAAATGAGATGACAAAGCTGAACCTTATTCTGTTACTAGAAGCCACGACTCTATCAAATCATAGCAGATTTACTTAGATGTCTATTTCTGAGTAAATACCTGTAGCAGGAACATATGTAACAAGGATGTGACAAGTGTAAACAGAGTGAAGCTTCAGAAAATATGCAAACCCAATTAGCCTTGTCAGAGGTTCTGGGTATAGAACCTATTAACAAGAATCTGCAATTTTCTCATCTGTGAAAAAAGTTTATTAATACTTGCTTTGCAGGACTCGTAGGATTGCTGTGACTCAAACAAAACTCTGTTTTAGGGCTTTATGAACCCAAGAAAGTAAAAAAAAATTGTATTATTTTGTTTCCTTTCCATTTGATAGAGAATTTATCTATGGCAGTGGTTCTAAAAACCTGGCAGTGTCCCCATCATTTGAGAACTTGTTAGAAATGCAAATTCTCAGGTCCTATTGAATCAAGAGCTGTATGGGTGGGTTCCCGCAATCAAACAAGTCCTCTGATGTACACTAAATTTTGAGAACCACTGCTCCAGGGCAGTGGTTTTTGGCCTCATGATTTGGGCCCCAAGAAGACATTTGATAATGTGTTGAGACATTTTTGGTTATCACAACTTGGGGAGGGGTGCTACTGGTATCTGGTGGACAGAGTTCAGGAATGCTGCTAAATATCACAGGACAGTCCCCATAGCAAAACATCTGGCCCAAATGTCAACAGTGCTGAGGCTGAGAAACTGCTCTAGGGTGAAGTAGAGTTTCTTTTCTTCTTTTCTCAGTGGGTTCTAAAATATGTTACTTGAAAAACCCCATACAATGCAGCCACACGATAGATGGTTTCATTTAAATAATCTCCAGTCTCCAGCCAGGAATCTAAAATGATAATCTGAACATTTTACTTCCCTGTAATAAGTTTGAACAGTTTTCCATAATCTATAACAGGGATTCCCAACCCCGTGCCCGCGGGCGCCATGGTGCCCGTGGCCCGATTTGTGTGTGCCCACCATTATTTGACTGCATCAGTTTTTCATAAACACTAAGTAAAACTATAATTTATTTTTATACATTTGTTAGAATTTTAAAATATTGTTTGAGTATCTACACAGGTTTATTCTATGCGTTGGTATGTTTGCGATATCGTATGTATAAGTTTTTCCCTAGCTTTCGCCTTTGTACATGTCGCGTCTTGTTTAGCCGCTGCACTCTTTAAACTCTCCTCCACCCAACCGGGAGACGCCAAGTTGCCATTTTGATTGCGGTTGCTGGACTGATCGGGTCGTGATGGTTAGCTAGGATCACAGTGTTTTGATATATTCGATTTTAGATGAACTAAAAGCGAGGTAGGTAATCTATTATTATGGTGGCAATTTGATATGATATTGTAGTTCTATAACTATTTTTATTTTTATTTTTTTAGTCCTAAAATGAGTGGACCAAATAAGAGAAAACGAACCTATAATTTTAACACAGACTGGGAGGAATCATATTGTTTCATTAATTTAAAAGGTAAATGCGTTTGCCTG
>PVKE010021780.1:0-26182 GCA_004027555.1 Craseonycteris thonglongyai
TTTGCCTTTGGACAATTTTCGGATAACTGTTTCAAGTTCTGTACTGTTGATTGGTCTGTTTAGGTTATCCAATTCTTCTTGGTTCAGTTTAGGTAGACTGTATGTCTCTAGAAATTTGTCCATTTCCTCTAGATTGTCAAATTTGTTGGCATAGAGTCTTTCATAGTAATCTCTTATGATTGTTTGTATTTCTGCAGCAACTGATGAGTTCTTAAATGCACTCCCCCAAAAATGTACAAAATGATCACAGCAACATAGTTCCTAAAATGCTAACACTAGAAATGACTGAAATATCCATGAATGGAATAATAGGTAAATAAACTATCATATATTCAAACAACAGAACATTACCTAGCAAAGGAGAAGAACAGGCTGATGCTATGTGAGACAACACAAATAAGTCTCAAAAACATTGCAAACTGAGGGGATGCTGGGATAGCTCAGCGGCTGATTGCTTGCTTGTCTCGAAGTTGTAAGGTTCGGGGTTCAATTCCTAACCCTGGCCCGTGCAAACCCACGTGTGAACTGTGGTGCAACTGGTAACCACCAGGAGGCTCAGTCTTGAAGGTTCTTTCTTCCCATGCGGGAGGCCCCCAGTTCGGTTCCTGCCCCATGTAGCCCCATATCCACCTGTGTGGAATGAAACCATGTCACAACTAATGATGTACAACTATGGAGACTGCTCTGGGCCCTGCCCTGTGTCTCTCTCTTTCTCTCTCTCTTTCTCACCTTCTCTCAAAAACGATAAAATAAATCTTAAAAACAAACAAACAAACAAAAAAACACTACAAAATAAAACCACCCACACCCACACCAATCTTGGACACTGAGACTTGAAACCACAAATTGTTCCAGAACTTACTGTCTACATGACCACAATTTTGTTATTCCATAGTCGTCATTAGCCTAGCTTTGTTATTCCAGAGTACTCTTGCCCAGGCAAATGACTTCATTATTCATTTTAGGAATTTCCTGAAGGATCCATCTGTCTTCACTAGACAACATCAGCAGTTGATACCTCGAGAGTCTTTGAACCTCTCACCTGAAAACCCTTGCCTTGCTCTTCCCACCAATGCCAGTATTCAACAACACAACGCTGTGCATATTTAGTGAGAAAAACCAGACAGAAAAGAGAACACGCTTTTTTTTTTTTTTAAGATTTATTTATTGTTTTTGACAGAGAAAGAGATACAGAGTCAGAGACAGAGAGAAGGGGGAGGGCCCAGAGCAGTCTCCATAGTTGTTTTTTCCACATAGTTTCATTCCACAGGTGGGCGGGGCTGCACAGGGCAGGAACTGGGCCGGGGTCTTGCCCCAGTGAGAACTGAACTGGGGGCACTCCCCAGTTCAGCATATGGGTCCACATGGGCCGGGGACGGGATTCGATCCTCGGTCCCCGGGGGCTGCAAAGTGAGTGCTTAACCCACTGAGCCATCTTGGCTTCCCCGAGAGAGAACACACTTTTTGCATCAATTTATATAAAATCCAAAAACGGGCCCAAATGAATCCATGGTGATAGAAATCAGAGCCATAGTTATTCCAGGTGTTCGCGGTGGTGGTGAGCTGTGTATTATCCAACAGAGTGTGTGTGAGCATTTTCTAGCTGCTGGAAATGTCCTTTAACTTGACCAAGGCCTAGCTTGTTCCACCAGCAGCCCAAGGGCCGCATGCGGTCCTGGGTGACTTTGAAATTGGCCTAACACAAATTTGTAAACTTTCTTAAAACATGAGATGTTTTTGTAATCTTTTTTTAGCTTATCAGCTATCATGAATGTTAGTGTATTATATGTATGTCCCAAGACAGTTCTTCCACTATGGCCCAGGGAAGTCACAAGGTTGGACACCGCTGATCTAAATTGACAAAGACACACACACACACACCAGGTTAAAAGGGAGGGGCAATCATTTGTCCTAGCCTCAGGTGGGTAACTCCATTTTTGTGCTTGTTAGGATGCAGTGGGTCACCTTCACAAACCAGCTGGGCTATGTCCTCTGCCATTGCAAACCCCTCTCTCACCTCAGAAAAGGAAAATGAGGAAAATCCAGGCTGCCTACATGAAGCCCGGAGAAAAGGCCTATGCTTATAACAAAGGAATTTCATGACTTTCATTTTCAAAGTAGAAAAATAGACTTGTATTTGATATTTGCAAGATTTCTACTTAGTAGCTAGGCTAAGTACATGCCAGGAACTCACATTTCCCAAACAGAGTGGGATTTATGGCCTCCCCATAATATTTGTAGCCTGTGGTTACGGCCTGCCTCACCTGGCCCATCCCTCCTCCCAATTCTCCAATGTTGACTGTAGAATGACTCCTGTTTGCCCACATGAACAGTAGTTTTCTCATACGTTTGGGGAGTTTCCTTTCAAGTCTATGAATCATCCCCTGAATGGTTTTAGAACTGAATCTTTCTTTTCTTTTTTACATTTTTTATTTTATTGTTTGAGAGGAGGTAAGGAGAAAGAGAGAGAGAAAGTGATCAGGGGGAGGACCCAGAGCAGTCCCCAGAGTTGTATATTATTAGTTCTGTCATGGGAGGTGAGAACCTTCATCACTGAGCCATCTTGGCGGTTATCAGCTGTGCCGCAGTTTAGCATATGTGGTTGCACAGGCCGGGGACGGGAATCGATCCCCAGACCTCGCAATTGTGAGGCAAGCACTCAACTGCTGAGCCATCCCGGCATCCCCAGAACTAAATGTTTCTTTTCTTGCCAAAAGCAATATGTGCTTATTGTAAAAATCACCCAGAATCTGATCAAAATTACATTTTAGTTTATATATATTATTACATATAAACTGATATATATTAATTTTATTTATGTATACTTATGAATATATAATAAGTATATTTATATATACTTATTTATATATAAGTATGTATAAATAAGTATATGTAAGTATACTTATTAAAAGTATTAATAATACTATTAATAATATTGTACTGACAACATTTGATCAGACCGATTCTTTGTCGTTCACTTAGGCTCTTGCCATTTTTCTTGGTATAAACAAAACTCCCTCAAATTATCCCTGGGACCTGAACACGCTTGATGATTCTTTAAAATAAATTTCTAAAAGTAAAAATACTGGGTTAAAAAGGCTGTGCAGGGGATACTGTGATAGCTCAGCAGGTTGAGTGCTTGCCTTGTAACTTTGAGCTACCGGGTTAATTTGGTTTCTGCCCTGTTTGTCCCACATCCACCTGTGTGGAATGAAACCATGTCACAACTAATGATGTACAACTATGGAGACAGATCTGGGCCCTCTCCCTTTGTCTCTCTCACACACCTTCTCTCAAACAATAAAATAAATCTTAAGAAAATAAAAGATGTGCATACTTTATAGATTGTTGCTCTCCTGAAAAGTCGCACCAAACCCCATACCTGTTCTCACTGTGGGTGAACATCGAAGGAAACAAGATCAAAGCAGTTTCACACACATAGAAGACAGAAATTGTAGTGAAGGTAACAGTCCATCAATTTTCTTAGATTTTAATTGACAGGATTTCCTCTATGCAGTTGGTCACTGTGAATTTGGTAAGAACTCTGGTAAATTGACCCTCCGAGTGAACTATCTACCCTTGAGACCATGGGTGCTATTCAGGTGATTCAGATTTTACAGCATTTTTCTTTTGTTTTCATGTTGCCAGGTGACGATGAGCTGTTTCAGGATCCCTGGGGGGATTTCCGGGCACGTGGAAGGGTTTAGACCATGACACACCTAGAACCGGAGCCGTAACTATAAATGAACTAGGATAGATGGTAACTTGTGGGAGCTCTTGCCTCTGGGCAGCAGTTATGTCTGATATTAAAGAATTTACAAACCAGGGGAATATCTGAGTCACTCAGATCTGGGATCTGGGATAGGGATGACACAGGTCACTCAGGCCTGTGGGAAGCCCTGAGGCGAGCGGGTGGGGAGGCTGAGTCAGTCAGTGTTGGGGGAGATAAGATCCCAGCACCTGGACAAGGCGACAAAGAAGGTACCCGGGGCCAGGGAGGGCTGTTGGAATAGCTGGGTTTTCCTGTTAAACTTGCCTAGATTTGAGTCATATAGTTTTTTGGATATGGCCTTGGGCAGAGTACTTCAGTAAGTTTTGCCTCTAAATTGGAGGCAAGAAGCACCTTCTGGGGCTGTTGAGAGGTTTTAATGAAATGATATAGGTAGAAACTCACTACAATAATTGACAACACATGGAAGGAACTCAATACATAGTTGCACTTATTACTAATATGGCTAATGATTATTATTGCCATTTCCTTTGAGGAGATATTTAGGAAAATGGGGTGCTTGTAAGTGACCATGACACCTCTCTTTTGGATTTGCTGTTGCAGGGGTTCTTAACCTGGTGTCCAAGAACTCTGAGGAGGCACAGGGTAGATACCTGTAAGAGCAGGTGTTAAAATAGGGTGGGGAAATGTCATGATTTTTATTAACCTCTAATGTAAGTGTGTCCAACCCACAGCCCACAGGCCGCATGCGGCCCAGGGTGGCTTTGAATGTGGCCCAACACAAATTTGTAAACTTTCTTAAAACATTAGTATATTTGATGTGTGACCCAAGACCATTTGTCATCTTTCAATGTGGCCCAGGGAAGCCAAAGGGTTAGACTCCCTGCTAAATGCAGATTGAGTACTTCCTTTATTATGACTGCATGCAACAAATCACATGCAAATGATCATGCTTTGATTGACAACCGAAAATTGCATATCATTTTCATACACGTTAAAACTGTTGCCAGCATCTCAAAATTTTATTTCGGTTGGAATCATATTGCAAAATACAGTCGTTCTTAGAGCCCCTCATTAGTGCGTTGCTAGGTCACATGGGACCTCTATTCTCCCGTCTACAAATGTTTATGTGACGATCTGGTTATCAAGACAAACTACCTTACAATTTTTGAGACTATTTTGATCAAGTATTTTAATGTATTGATTTATTTTGTAATCTTATGTACTTTCTTCTATGCACTTTTTCTACAGATTTATTTTCTTGTTTGAGAGGAGAGAGAGAGAGAGAGAAAGAAAGAGAGACAGCCCAGAGCAAGCTCCAGGGTGGTACATCATTAGTTGTGACATGGTTTCATTCCACACAGGATGTGGGGCCACATGGGGTGGGAACTGAACTGGGGGCCTCCCGCATAGAGAGTGAGAACCTTCACCACCATCCTGGCGGTTACCAGTTGCATCACAGTTCAGCACATGGGTTTCCAAGGGCTGAGACCGGGTTTCGATTCCCAGACTTGACAGTTGCAAGGCAAGCGCTCAACCTGTTGAGCTATCCTGGCATCCCTCTTCTATATCCTTTTAAACACTGATTTTCAAAGAAATCTATAGGCTTCACCAGACTGCCAGAGTGACAGAGACACAGAAAAGATTAGGGCACTTCAGCCTGGACACCCTCATAGGCCAGAGACACCCTGCTGTCTGACTCCAGGAAGCTTCTTTATTAACTTGCTTGTCTGCCACCTGGAAAACAAATACCTGTTTATACGTGGATGTGAACCACACCAGCTCCATCTCTGTGTCCCAGATTCCAGTTCACTTTTTGTCTCATGCTGTGACTTTTGGCTCACCTCCCTGTCCTTAGCCAGCATATCAATGCCTTCTAGTGGATGATTATCTCCCTTCCTTAAAAAGCAGCCATAAATATTTTTGTTAGGAAGTCATGATGACTAGAGATAAATGTCTTCTCTTTACGTGGCCGTTACACCTTTGTTCTATTGTCAGACCATATCAAAAGCTGGAGATTTCCGAAGACAGTTCCCAATAGACGAAGGGATCCTTAAAACAGCCTAACTGGACAACAGATATAAAAAGCACGAGAGAAAATATCTGTCACCCTCCCCAGGAGCCTGATGCAGAAAGGAAAGTTACCTACTGGAGGTGATGACCCCAAGGCATGGCATAGTAATGACAATGCACAAATAGCAGTGGGAGATAAGAGAGGAGGGAGAGGATGAGGGAGAAAGTGGGATGAAGAAACCAGGGGATGCCTGGATAGTTCAGTGATTGAGCACTTGTCCCGAAATCATAAGGTCCGGGGTTCAATTCCTGGCCCCAGTCTGTGCTACCCTGTATACTGAACTGCAGAGCGACTGAGATGGCTCAGTGGCATAGGTTCTTGCCTCCCACGCTGGTGGCCACTGGTTTGGTTCCCACCCCACACGGCCCCACACCCACCTGTGTGGAATGAAACTATGTCACAACTAATGATGTACAACTATGGAGACTGCTCTGGGCCCGCCCCCTTCTCTTTCTCTCTCTCTCTTTTTCTTCTTCTTCTACTTCTTCTTTCAAACTATAAAATAAAAATAATTTTAAAAAAGAAGGGAAGAAACCAGAAGAGCCCCTAACAATAGGGGCGACACAAAATAAAAATAGAAAGACTAAAGGAGGAACTATAAACAAAAGGCAACAAACCGAAATAAGAAAATAGTGGCAGTGAATACTTTATTTTGTTGTATCGAAACAAGCAAGTTTTAGGGGTATTTCCTCAGGGTCCTCCTGTCCCCCCCACCCCATTTTCTTATGATACTGATCAACTGCTTTATTCCATTTCCCATCTCTCTTCCTGCCCAGTTATCCTGGCCTTTATCTTCCTAAATGCATGGTCCGTGTCTTTGAAGGACAAAAAGCTTTTTCACGTGGTAGGAAAATGCAGGATCTCACAAAAATGAGCAGTCTCGCATGTCCTGACTCTCACGTGTAGCTGGGAGCGTTCTCCGTGTGCCCTCTGCCTCCGTGGGCAGGTCTGGCTTGCCCAGAATGCAAAACCATTCAAAGAGGCCTCCAGTTAGAGATTAGCAGGCATATGAATGGGAAATACCATATAAACAGTGAAAAAAAACATCTTTTCAAGTTGTTGGATTTTGTCCTTCATGGTCTTAAAAAAAAAAAAAAAAGCAACTACAAATATTTCACTTAATCAACATGAGCACATGTATATACAGTAGTAGTTGGAATGTAATGTTTATCTTTGTGATGTTTGTAATGGTTTCCAAAAACATGACTCCAAGCCAGAGTTTACTTCAAATCTACTCATTCTGTAAATTAACCCGAGTGAGGTTTATTCTCTCATCCCCTAACAAATTGTTGGCTAAGTTCGAACCCTGACATCACGTGACGACGCTCATGGTCTTTACAAACACATTTATAAAAGTAGAGCCTAAGAAGTATGATACACCAGTACAAAGTTTTACAAATCCATACATGTAAAATATATAAATTACAATGACACAAAGGGAGAGTGTGGTCCCGACGTGGGGTGGCTTCTTTTAACAGTCATATTGCTGGGGAGAAAAAAGAAATATGCATCAGGTTATGCGCAGGCTCAACAAACAATGACAGCATTTGTCTTTTAAATTCCTGTTTCCAGCAAATAGAACTGATCTGAACTTCAGCAGAGCTCCTTGGCTGACAGCACCCAGAGCTTCCACAATGCTCACCAAATGTTTCCCCAACAAACCAGGCAGACCTGTTGTCCTCTGTGAGTAAACACTGCAGAAAAAGACCAGGGAAACTACCACCTACCAATGCTGGGTTGGCTTTGACTGTGTTCCAGGTAGGTTTTTAATCTTAGGGCTTTGAGAGAGAATGCCATGGGAGTAGCACACGGGCGTGGGTTCCATGCAGGTAACCTTTCCAATGAAAGGCTACCCAGTTACACACTCGCCTCATCTACACTAAAAATCTTGCCCTTTGAAAGTCACTTTTGTCTTATACACAAAGCTAATGATCTGCACTGCAGTGTGACTCAGATGGTAAACCCAGGGGGACTATTTGCTGTCCCTCAGAGGACCGCATCACCCTGCTACACCCCTACAACAGCTTTGGTCATTGTCACATTGCGCCCACCCCTCAAATGCACGCATGCTGCACTCTAGTCAGGCCTCACGTATTTGAACTTAGCCTTCTATGAAGTTCAAGACTAAGGACAAGTTACATTATAGTAATCCCCAGAGGGTTCTTGTCTGCCTCTCTTCCCAACCATACTGCCTGGGAACAGCTCCATATTAAAGGTTTCCCACTCCTTTGTTTTCTTGGAAATTTGGCAAGCTCCCAAGGAAATTATTAATCTTGCTGTACTTGCCTGATAAAGAAAACTAGATTTTTATTTTAACTTCCCCTCAAAAATTATAGAAAGTTTCCATTTATTTACAGCACATTTTTTAAAATGGTAACAATGGGCTTTTTGTGGTCATTAGGTTTTGTCTTATTTTAAAAGAAAGTTAAGAGATCTTGAACGGGAGAGGTAAATAGTTAGGAAAATAGAAATGAAATAAGTTTCTGTTTACCTGATCCCATTTGACAGTCTGTGACATAAAACAAACCCGTCAAAGTTGGTCCAACGCTGGACTTACATCAATTTCAACAATACATGGTTTTTAGGAGGACAGAGAAACACGAATTCCACCCACTACTAACAAAGGCATATTTCTCTTCAAAAATCATATCCCCAGGAAACAAGTGCTTCCTGGTTTTCTTTCACAGTGAAAGGCTTTCATGAGCTGCGATTGAAAGGCTGCTAGTGATTCTCTGTGCTTAGCAGTTTGGGCATCTTTATGATGCCATATTAGGAAGGAATTGTCGAAAGCTCAAGAACAACAAGTGTTGCACACAGGTTAAAAACAGGTGTCGTGGCATAAAATGACCCAAGATTTGAAACCTGTGACTTCCTAAATAGGCGATTTCCGACCTATTGCTCAATCCCTGAGTCAGTCTCATCTGAAATGTGGGTTTAGCACAGTGCCTAACTGAATGTTGGCTATTACTTGTGAATCCTCGTTGGGAACATGAGAGACGTAGACAGAGGTCATTTCTTTTGTGTCTGCCTCCAAGGCAGGGGTAGTGAAAGGAGCTGTGGATTAGCTGCTGAATGGGGCAATTTGTCTATGGGTGGCATTTTCCTATGTTCACAGAACCAATGAGGGGAAACCAAGATAACCCAATGGCGGTAAGAGTCAAAGGAACTTATTATGAAGAGCAAAAATGAATGCCATAAATGCTTTGCCACAGAGACGATGTCAGAAGACATGCTGGAAGGCTGAGCGATGTTTGTTGCCTTTTTCTCCAAGGCAAAAACAAGGGCGCTTTATGGGAATGCACAACACGGGGACCGGGCTCATGGCATGCTCACACGGATCTTACCTGGTGGTGAGTACAGCAGTAGCCACAGATGCCGCCAAGCACTCCATTTACCACTTGGATCAGACACAAGATGAATTCAATCCCACCGAGTGCCAAGAGGATAGAAAACAGAGAGACATTCCATTCCACAACATGCCTGGGTTTAACGCACTGGGACCATGTAGACCTGTCCAGGAGGTATCTGTGGGTAAAAGAGAGATTGCTGATACAGGACGACCCCTGATGGGATGACTCCCAAGCTATGTTTTGTGTGGGGTTTTTGTTTTTTTTCTTGTTTTTTGTTCAGAAGAAAAGGAACGAATTCATTCAATGTCCTCTATTAAAAATTTTGCAATCCAAGTCATGCAAAAAAATCAAGATATTAGCCCAGATCATGTTGCAACAATAAACATACATTTTAATCAAGACTACTGAGCGCTCGGCATGTTAGACATCCAACCATAGCAAGCTTGGCCTGGGCTCTGTCTCACAAAAGCACAGACTAAGGAGACAGACAATAGGCAATGTCAATGCACAAGCATACTCATCAAGCATTGAAAAGAGGGGAGGGGCACAGAACCTAGGCCAGAGAGAATATGTGCTTAGACTTCTGGATCATTTCCCCAAGTCTAAGCTCCATGAAAGTAGGGACCAGACCTTTTCTCATTGTGCATCCATCCTCCAGACCAGTATCGGGCACATAGTAGGTACTTGATGCATTTTGAAAGTAACTGAATGATACGTAGAAGTCTGAAGTTACTTTGTGAAATGACTTAGGAGATTTTTCTAGATACCTGGAAATTCTTACTGCCTGAAAAATTCTCTCATTCCCATTCTAGAATTTCAGCCTGCGCGGCATCATCGAGCATTTGAATTTGTAATGAAATAGTATTTAGTAGTGTAGGAAAATCTAGAACTGGCTTAATTCCACAAAGAGGCCTGGTGTAATTCTTCCTTTATCACTTTATCCTACCACAACAGGTTAAAGGGGCTGGGAATTAGCAAAATCACTTTGGAAGGGTTCGATGAGCAAGTCAGAAATTTAATTTGTTGATTACAAAATATTCTATTCTTCTGGCCCCTGTCTTTCTGCACATTACTGAAACAAAGCTCTGTCATTTCAGGACAAAATATAAAAAATTCTTAGGCCCTACTTGGCTATTGAACAACTAATCCTAGACTGTGACCATTAGTTATTCCCCATTTTGCAATTCCTGGGAGGGTTGAAATGAGCAATGACAGCGGAAGTTTTCTCACAGAAGCTGAAGTAGATCATAGGAGGGGGTCTAATCCAGCAACTATAAGCAACATTAGTGATACCTCCCCTGGCACTGCAGCTGCATTAGTCATGATGTTTTTTAAGAGATGAATTTGTGCAGTAGTTTCGTACGTCTGTACATACATGAATAACCAACTTCTACTAGTACGTTCGGTGTGGACTGAACAACAACAAAAAATAGTCACAGTTTTGAACACCAAAATTTCAGACTCCTGTAAGCGCTCATTGTCTTTGGGAGGTATTTGATGTGAACTAGTTAGGTTACAATAACAGCATATTGTGGCAGCACTCACAGTATGTCCTGTTATGTGACAAATATTTTATATAGGATATCTCATTAATCCTCATGACAGCTGCCCTGGGTCTTCTTTCACAGAGGAAGTAACCGAAATGCGGACAGCTCAGTTCACTTCTTCCTGGTTCCTCAGAGACCAAATGCAAAGCTGGGGCCAAGCTCGGGTCTATTTAACTCCATCTGCGACCTTCTGACCTCACCAGGTGCTACACAATTAAATCATGGGGAACAAACATTCTTCATAAGATAAGGGCCACTAAATTTCATTATTCATAATATGCTTATTCATGAATCCTATAACTAGACCTTTCAAAATTCAAAGAAGGATGTCATTCATTTGTTATTATGTGCATACGTTTCTATCAGCTATTTCTGTTCTTTTCTTAATGACAGATGAGAAATAAGTATCAACATAGAACAATGGGACATCTTTTAGAAAAGTCATAGACTATCTTAAATTATCCTGATGTTAAAGTCATTAGTAAGACCTGTCTTACATAATGTGAAGGGTACATTGTGTGTGTGGGGGTGGGGGGGGAGGTTAACATAGTATGATTTCCCTAGGCTTTGGTTAAATTCACCTAGTTTCCATGTACGTAAGGATTCCATAATTTTCTTTTCAAAAAGTAAAATCAGTCAGTCGTTCTGATATAGTCTCCATGTCACACGTGGACACAAACCCTACAAGTCAGGCTACTTGGGTTCAAATCCTGACTTCCCACCCCAGCAATGTGACTTTGGATACGTTACTCCACCTCGCTGTGCCTTGGTGTTCCCATCTCTAAAATGGGAGCCATAGGGGTCGTCAGTCACCTCATGAGCTTATCTTGAGGACGGAATCAGCAGATCCGTTACAAAGTCCTTTGAACTTCTCCGGGTCAGGGACTGAGCGACAGTCCTCAAACACCTATTGCCTGAGCCCTGTCTGAATCCTGTTGCAAGTAAACCTGGCCAGGTGGATGGATGATGGACGCTGACACGCACGTGGTGGACAAGAATGTCTGGTAGGGAACCATTACTCACTGTCCCTCCGTGCTGGCAAAGGTATAGTTCCACTGGTTGGAGACATCAAGACACAGTGGTCCTTCCACTAAGCCCAGGGCGGCCACAATGACGCAGTAGCCAGACCCTGCGATGCCGATGACAGCAGCCAGTACAGAGGACAGCATCTAGGGGAGGGACACACACCGGAAGTGAGCCACCGAGTGTCACCGCCACGTCACAAAACCCATTGTCACCACCGGAGTGGGGAACCTACCGCGCATCTCTTGCCGCAGTTTGCGTGGCCGCAGCAACCGCAGCAATCGTCTTGCTCCAGCCCGATGAACACAAGTGCTGGCAGGAATATCTGGTCAGAAAACAGGAAAATTAGTCATTTTCTTTCCCAACATCCATCAGAGTCAGGTTACCGGTAAGCCTCTTTGGTAAGATCCACGAGGGGGACCCCAAAACCCAGAATGACCTTCTGAAGGGAGGGCCCCTTGTAGGACAGGCTTCCCCGGCTAGGTGAGTGATCTAGGAACCCATCTGCATCCGTGGACCAACTGGCGTGGTTGTGAGAGGCTGTGTTCAGCTTCAGTGAATGTTTTTTGGAGACTCTTTCAACCCGTTGGCCCATTTCATGATGGGTGATTGACACGAACAACGTGCAGCATGACAGCGCGGCTGCCCACACCGCACTGAGTGTTCAGCTGTGGAGAGCTGGGTGTGAGAGGCAGGGCCCCACATCCTGCAAGACTGTCCAGGGGGCGTCTTGCCTCTACTGATTCCTGAAGAGATAGTACGCAGAAAGCCACAGGCCACTAGCTTGGGACGTATGACAGGGAGGAGGTCTCAGAAAGGCTTGAGACAGACAATACATTGGCATGCGGAAGCTGAATTGCTGTATATAAGCTGTGGGCTAAAATAAAACCTTGCCATCGCTCCACCATCAGCGGTCAGTGGACCTCCTGATCCCAGCTTTGGTCTTTATGTTTTCTTCTTTGTGTTTTTCTTTCATCTCCCACCCACCCCTCTCGGGTCTGACAGGTTAGTTATTCAGCAGTTTTTGACCAAAAGACATCATGACACCCCCTCCCCATACCCTACCCTCCCTATTCACCCCATCTCACCCAGTTAAACTTTTTTCTTTTCCCCCTGGGTGAGAAAAGTTCTCAAAGGGAAATATTTTGCTGACGTGAAAGAGGTAAAACAAAAAAACTAAAAGGCATCACAATCAACGAGCTCAAAAACTGTTTCGAGCCCCAGAAAAGTGTCTCGATAGGTGTATTGCATCCAAGGAAGAGGACTTCGAAGGTGATTGAAATTTAAACATGTAAGAATAAATACACAGTTTTTTATAAATAAATTCTGGGTTTTTTTTGAGTCCCCCTTGTATTTCTTTCTGACGGTGTTGTCTGGCTGTGGGTTAGATTGATTAATTATCTCCAATCATGTAAAACCATGATGAGAAAAAAAACCTCTAAATGTAATGTCTCCTTGTTTTCATGTAACATATCAAAACATTCCTTCGGTGAGGATGTATAATAATAATAACCTGTTCCACCAGAATTCTTAATACGGTCCCAGCTGCAAATGCTATTTTGGAAGTATTAAACCTTATCTTTAAATCTGATTTGTTTTCCATCGTAAAACATAGACAATACCGACAGTCTTTAATAGAATAACTGAAACCTGTCTTTTTTTGTAAATGGGAAAGAGGAAAGCTCTATATAATAAACGTGAACTGCTTCTTTGAAGATAGGATTGTATGGTTTTAGCTTCATAATAAAGCTCTTTAAATAAAATAAGCATGAAGCACTGAGGTTTAGATCAAAAGAAGCTTAAACAAGGGCAATATTCTGTTAAGGACAAATGATTATAGTAACATGATGGTAATGCTGACATTCAAAAGAGATGAATCAAATCATATGTGTATCCAAGTTTAAATGTTTTAATGTTCTTTATTTGACTAGGAAAGCTATTTTGTACAGTATTAGGAATTCCCTCAAACTTTTCTCTTTAAAATCCTGAATCCCAGCACGTTAAAGTACCCAACACAAGTTTGTCCACATTCTTTCCAGGCTGTGGTTAAAGATAATATTTTCGGCTCCAAGGTTGGCCAATTTCCTCTCTTCTATTAAAAACAAACCTTGGAAAAAAACAACCCTTTCCACTCATTTCAGACCCCGATCTGCTGCAAACTGTAGGATTTTTCCTAGACACAGCACCCCAGGATTGCATAAAAGACAAAATGTCTAGTTCTTTCTACACAGCAATGCCCTGACAATTCATTAGGCAGATGCCTGAGAAGAAACAGCAGAGATATTTGAGTCCAAACCTCTGTTGATTTAGACAGAGAGCCAGCCTACTCCGCCCAGCTCCCGGAGCAAATGTTAATGACGCCTGGCTCCAGGGCCAGAAACTCTAGTCTCTCGAATCTGATTTAAACGCTAGTGTCTCTTGGTAGTTGGAAAGTAAGAGAGTCTGGAAAAAAAAAAAAAAAGAGTTTGCTCTTAGCCCAAGGAAGATTTTGTAAAACAACACCCAGTACAATGAATACACTGTTCCTATCTCAACGTTTGCCATAATTTGCTTCCAACAGAAGAATCAACAAACATCACTGAAGTCGGAAATACACCCTCTGGAAAACTTGCTAGGAACACATCACATTTAACAGGTGAGAACTGTTCTTGTTTTTTAAGATCGTCGTAATTTTGAGCAACTTACCAGCAAGCCCCCTCCCACGATGCCAGAAAAGAACCACACGAACCGGCTGAGGTGGTTGTCAGCGGCATACTCTGTTTCCCCATTGGGGAAGTAAAGCAAAATATTGGCTACGATGCAGAGGACGGCGAGCCACACCAAGGCATGCCCGATGCATTGAGCACATTTGCCGTAGCACATGGTGGTGGGGAGTCCGGGCGTTTTCCTTTTCTCCCTGCGGTTCCCTCTGCAGCTCAGCAGTGGTCCAGATGGAAGGAGTGCAGAAAGCAAAAGCCCTTTTCAGCCCATTCCTGCCACCTTTTAAATACTTTCAGCTCTTAGTCACCCAGTGGGTGAGGTACTTGGCTTTTTCATTGGTCTGGATTGCAGGCTCCGGATGGGGTGGGGGGAGGATGGGGGGGATTGTCCCGCCCTTCCAACAAAATCCTCAGGATGAGTGAAACCAGGGGGCAGGTCGTGAGAAGAGCCTCAGTCACAGGCCAGGGAGAAAATGATTAATCCTCAACAAGGAATTCACTGTGCCCACAACTCCTTTACAGGACAAAGAATCCACAGGGAAGTCGAATGTGACTTACCAGGAACTGGAAGGCCCTGCTCCAGGCTTTGAAAGACAGGGGGTTGTGGTCCTGTTCCAGGCAGCTGCCTGCACAGCTTTTCGCCTGAGGCTGACTCTGCGATCCCTTCACCTGGGGCCCGTCTCCTGAGCTCTGAGCTCGACCCCTTGTCTGGGTCGGGCAGCATGTCTGAGCCTTGCTCACAGATTCAAGGAGGCTCCCAAAGCAGATTTCTTCCCTCCACCCCGGTGTGCTCTACAGGACCCAGCCCTCTGTCCAGCCTTCCTGGACATGTGCCTCCAGAACAGACCTGGCACCAAAACAAAGGGGACGTTCGTCCACCCCCTCCCCCCTAAAAAAAAAAAGAAGGCCTCAGGCACCTTTTTTATTCCTGACTATGGGTGTCAGACAAAGCGTGGCCATGGAGAGCCATGGGCAGTCGGAGGTATGGGGGAAGGAGAGAAAGAAGAAAGAAAAAAGAAAGGGTCAGAAGAGAAAGGGACTTGGCAAGCAGAGTGGGAAAACAAGATTGAGGGCGCCTGGCCTGAGTGGGGGCACCAGGAGGCACTGATTGGGGGCGGGGTGAGCTGTGGTCTCCCCAGCCACATCCTAGGACAAGTTGGTGCAGGTCTGCCCTTAAAAGCAGAGAAAGGGCGTGAGACTGACTTTCCTACATGGTTGCCTTGTAGATGGTGAGGTCAGATTCTGAGTCAGTTTAGTTCTTATGAAGCAGGTTGCTCCAGGCAACTGGGGGAGGGAGGACAGTTTGTGGGGGAGGGGGAGGACAGCTGGGGCCAGGACTGGAGGGGCCAGAGACTGAGGACATAAGAGAGGCCAAAGGACAAGAGGAGGAGTTGTTAGAAGAGGAAGCAGAGGGAAGCTGGGATGGCTCAGTGGGTTAAGCGCTCGCTTTGCAGCCCTGGAGACTGAGGATCGAATCCCGGCCCCGGCCCATGTGGACCCACATGCTGAGCTGGGGTGTGCCCCAGTTCAGTTCTTGCCGGGGCCTATGCTGGAGGCTCCCGGCCCAGTTCCTGCCCTGCGCAGCCACGAATGCTGTCAACTATGGAGACTGCTCTGGGCCCTCCCGCTTCTCTCTGTGTCTCTCTGTCAAAAGAAGAAGAAGAAGAAGAAAGAAGAAAGAAGAAGAAAGAAGAAGAAAGAAGAAGAAAGAAGAAGAAAGAAGAAGAAAGAAGAAGAAATAAGAAGAAGAAGAAGAAGAAGAGGTTTAAAGAATTTGGGCCAAAACTAGAGGGCAGGACGCATACTAAAGTGTGCCCGGGCAATTGTGCCCTGTCCAGCGGGGCACGACAACGTGGCTCGAGGGGGAACCTATGAAGGACAAGAGACAGGAGACATGAAGAAATGGAGGCAAGACAGGATTCTGATCAAGCCTCAAAACTTTATTTCTGTTACAGCGGTATATATGCAGTAGGGACAAAGGAGGGCAGGGCTGTCTGCTTAGTGAGGTATTTGTCACAGGGTGATTGGTTGTAGGGTAAGGGGCAGCTCAGGATTGGTGGAGGATTCGCGGGCTCTAGCGGGCAGTCCAAGCAAGGGAGGGGTGGGCTATGTGTGGGAGATAATATGAGTAACAAGTTATCTTTAACTTCAGGCCAGACCGCAAGGCTATCTCTCAGGATGGAGTCGATTCTCAAAATGGAGTTATTTTTGTTTTTAGCCAGATTGGTCCGAGTTGGTCCCTGACACTAAAGTGGGCGGGGGTTGCGGGGGCAGCTATGGGGTCCAGGCAGGGCTGAGGAAGTAGACGATGGAGAACTGAGAACAGGAGGGAAGCCTGGACCGCCCACCAGGCCCTTCGCCCATCTCTGGCTCCCTAGACCTTTGGGGTGGTTGGGGCAAGTCATAAACTAGGTTATGTACCTCCATTTCCATCATTTACTCCGTCACCACTATTTATTGAGCTCCTACTCTATTTTTTAAGGGCTGGAAATACACACAAAACAAAAATCCCCACCCTTCAGGAGAGTCCATTCTACCAGAAGGAGAGAAACAAGTAAGAAAATAGGGGATGCTGGGATGGCTCAGTGGGTTGAGCACTCATCTTGCAGCCCCAGGGTGCAAGGATCAAATCCCGGCCCTGGCCCGTGCAGATCCATATGCTGAAGAGGGGTGTGCTTCCCAGTTCCGTTCTCACCAGAGTGAGCTTTCTGTGTGGGAGGTTCCATCCAGGCCAGCCTCCTGCCCTGCAAGGTCCCCGCCCACCTGTGGAATGAAACTATGTAGAAAAACTAATGATGTGCAACTATGGAGATTGCTCTGAGCCCTCCCCATTCTCTCTCTGTCTCTTTTCTCTGTCAAGGACAATAAAAATAAATCTTAAAAAAGAAACAAATACAAAGTGAATAAAATCCAGGGTGTATTAGATGGTGGTAAATGCAGGAGTGGGAGGGACAGGGCGTCCTGAGACCAGGTAATAATAGAACCTCCATCACTGCCCTGTGATGTGTGAAGTGACTCAGTGTGTGTAAGGCACGAAGCACCTAGCATTTAGCAATTGCTCGATAAATGTTACTTATTATTGCTATTCTCCAGGTACGATGTCTCTATTTCATTAATGACATCCACTTCTCTGGGATTCTATGGCTCCAATATACGTTGAATCCCTTTTGTTATCTTTTGTGACAAAATTTTAAGTACTGGGGTTCCCACCTTCGTTCACTTTCATCTCCCTCATTCGCTCTGAATCAGCCTCTATCCATGAATACCTTTGGGAAGAGTGGTTTTTACCTCATGACAGAACTGCACGTCCCTCCCTGGCTGTGGATGCTGGTCCTCAACCCCACATTTTGGCTACACGGTCCCACTGCCATGAAGCCCCTGCCGTTTCATCCTACCCTGGTTCACCCCACGTGGCTGTGTCCCCTCGGCCGAATGCATCTCATTTTTCACAACACCTCCAGTCACACCTCTGCCTGCCTCCCAAACCTGACGACTATTCCCACTTTGCCCTTGAACACACCCCCATCCAGCATCAACTGGACTGTGATGCAGTCATGTGTGTCCCCATCGGCCGCCCCAACTCTGCTGAGGTCCCCGAGAGCAGGTGGCTTTCAGGGCAGACCAGCAAGCCCAGGGCCAGCCCTCAAGGTGGCTCTCAACAAATATTTGCTACATTTTGTTCCAATAGATTGGGAGTTTGAGTACGTTCACTTCTAAGGCTATTTGCTCTGAAGCAAAGCCAAAAATGTCTTAAGAAAAGCTAGGCAAAATTGGCATTTGAATTGGAAAAATTTCAGTTTCACTTATCATTTACGTGAGCAGTTAGTATGCACTTATGATTAGCTTTTTTTTTTTTTAAGATTTATTTTTATTGTTTTTGACAGAGAGAGACAGAGACAGAGAGAAGGGGGAGGGCCCAGAGCAGTCTCCATGGTTGCACATTGTTGGTTTTTCCACATAATTACATTCCACAGGTGGGCTCGGGGCTGCACAGGGCAGGAACTGGGCCGGGGTCTCACCCTGGTGAGAACTGAACTGGGGGCACTCCCCAGTTCAGCATATGGGTTCACACGGGCCGGGGCTGGGATTCGATCCTTGGTCTCCAGGGCTACAGAGTGAGCACTTAACCCACTGAGCCATCCCGGCTTCCCCATGATAAGCATTTTTTTTTTTTCTTTTCCCCATGTGATATGCAGAATGTGGCCTCAAGAATAATTCCAGGGAAAATTTGTGTTGATAGTATAGAATGTCATGTAAGTTCATAATGCTGGAAGAAGCATCAGGAAAGTAGATGGTTCAGCTCCTACCCTCCACGAAATCTTTATGGCCACTTCACATTTAAAGTCACAGGGTTCAAAACTCTTCCCAATATTACCACGCTGGTAAACAGCAGGAGTGAGTTCCCTTTAAGAACTAAGATTGTACGTATGTGGTTGAGGGATTCTAAGAGGAGGACTTGAACTCAGACCTCCTGCCTCCTGGTTGCTTTCTTCCACATGTATTTTTGCCTTCCTTCATGGGAAAGCACTCATTTATCATTTGTTTGCAAATGGAAAATAAAATGATTCATGCATAGTCACCATGCTCATTAGAGCAGTTTTGATGATAAGTAACAAGACAGGGGCAGCTACCTTAAAAAGGGGTGTGAATTACGAACACCTAAGGCAGGGACACAGCTGGGACGATATGATTCACGGACAAGAGGACCCAGAATGTCCTCTTTACTCTCCCTCTTGCATCTGTGAGTGTCCTGTTCACAAGTTTATTCTTCTTCACGTAGAATTGCTTTTTCTTTTTTGCTTTCACAATCTGTATGGAAGAATATGGCTGCTGACAGTTTCCAAGTGTACATCTTTTGCACTGGACAAGACTGGGACATGTGGAGTCTGCATGGACTGGCTGCTCAGAACCGTCTCAGCCACCACATCGATGGACGAGTGGTCATTCTCCAGAAAAGGGGAGTGTAGGGCCCCCTGCCCTCGACGTGAAACTCTAACCGCAGTAAGAGGGAGGCAGAGGACGGAGCAGGGGTAACTCATCTCACCCACAGCCTCCTGGCTGCCCCCTCACTTTAGATCGCAACTCAGTTTATTCTTGAGTTAAAAATACGAGACGTAGGGGATGCCTGGATAGCTCAGTGGTTGAGCGTGTGCCTCACAATCATGAGGACTGGGGTTCAGTTCCCAGCCCCGGCCTGTGCGAAACCACATTCGGAACTGTGGTGTAACTGGTAACCACTGGGGTGGCTCAGGGCAAAGGTACTTGCCTCCCATGCAGGAGGCCCCCAGTTCAGTTTCCATGGGCCCCACACCCACCTGTGTGGAATGAAACCAGGTCACAACTAATGATGTGCAACTATGGAAACAGCGCTGGGCCCTCCCCCTTCTCTCTCTCTCTCTCTCTGTCCCCCTCACCTTCTCTCAAACAATAAAACAAATCTTTAAAAAATATATGAGGTGTGATCAAAAAATATGGTGAATGTTTAAATTTTAAAAATATATTACGGTAAAAGACACACTGCCATGATTCCCCCTCAACATACAACCCCCCTCCCCCCTTGCTTCAAACACAGTTATCGCGTCATTCTCGCCACTCTCTGAAGCCGTTCTGGACGTCCTCTTTTGAGAGTGTCTTTAGTTGTGCTGTCATGGCTGCCTCGATGTCCTGAATCAATGCAAGACATTTACCTTTCATGGTCATTGTGACTTTGGGGAAGAGCCAGAAGTCGCATGGTAACAGACCCAGTGAATAAGGTGGACGAGGACACACCGTCAGGCTTGCATTTGACAGAAACTTATGTGAATGTGTTGTTCGTGACCCGCGATTTACAGCCCACTGTAAAACACCTTCTCTCCACCACTGCCCACAACGGGCTGCCTACACCGAACAAGCTGAAACTAGGCACACACTGTTCCTACGGTTCGACACGCTGCTTCCCATCTGAAAGACTCTGCCTTCCTGTTGGACAGCAGCAACGTTCCCCGTCACCATACTTTGTGATCACGCCTCGTAAGCTTCTTGGACAAAGATGAAACCAGAGCTCACATGGACCCTCCTTCCCTTCCACCTCGATTGCCTGACCCGCACCTGGGAGTCTTAGTTCAGCATCATGCAGCCGTCCTCGTCACCCTCCTCAGGCCAGGGAGTCCCGGGACGCCTGCTCCGTGGCCTGAATCACACTGTGGGCCTGGCTCCTCTTTCCCAGGAGCTGGCTGCTCGGAAGGACTGGCCCCTTGTGTAGAAAGGCCGGGCTGAGGGCGCCCAGAGCTTGCCTGTGACAGCCAGCGCGCACATTGCTGCAGGGACAAGGACCCTTGTTTCCTGGTCTGAGTACCGTTTCCTTGGGTTTCATAAGACAGCCTGGCATGTGAGGGCTCCCAAGAGCATCTGCATGTCCACGAAGAGCTGCCTGTGGGTTTCCCAAACCACACACAGATTCAGCCCAAGGGAAACAGGGACTCTCTGAAGGTGAGGACAGGAATCAGCATTTTTTGTTTTTATTTTGTTTGAGAGAAGGTGAGAGAGAGAGAGAGAAGGGGGAGGGCCCAGAGCAGTCTCCATAGTTGCACATCATTAGTTGTGACATGGTTGCATTCCACACAGGTGGGTGTGGGGCTGTGTGGGGTGGGAACCGAACCCCCAAGCCATCCCGGCGATTTCCAGTTGCACTGCAGCTCAGCATATGGGGTTGCAGGGACCGGGGCCAGGATTCGAATCCCAGACCTCTCGATTTCAAGGCCAGTGCTCAACCTGCTGAGCTATCCCGGCATCCCTAGGAATCTGTATTTTAAGAAAGCTCCCCCAAGTGATTTTCTACATAGTGGGAACCCAGTGATTTCAAAGCAAGTGGTCCAAATTTCTAGTTCTGTAATGGAGGCCACCAAGGTCGAGAGCAGTTGGTATCTGTTCAGAAGAAAAGCCACAGGTTAATTGGAAAGAAAAACACGTGCTGAAGAATGAACACTGATGAAACTATCTGTTGATGTGTTTTGAAGCCCATCAACCAGGTGATTCTGTTTGCGGTTCTCTTCGACTTCCCCAAATCCCAGCTGCTTTGGGGAAAGATGACAGAAACTGTTATCCTGTGTCACACATTGAAGGGGAAGAGGGTGGGACAATTACATAGTGAGCAGAATAAACATGGGCCAGTCCCTGCCAGTCCCTCCTGTGTTGAAATCGGACTTCACGCGGAGCTCCCCTGGGTGGAGCCCCGGTGAGGAGACTGAGGCTTCTGAGGGTGAGGTATACAGACTAAAGTCACAAGGCTGGTGAGTGACACACTCACAGCCCCTCCTACTCAGAGACTCACGCTCTCTACGTCACACGTTGGCTTGTTTATAACACTTCACGGCACCTCTCTCATGAAAAATGTTGACAAGACTTAAGCACTTTTTATTTGGCGTGTCTTTTTGTTTGTATTTCCTCATCAGGATTTTTGCTTATTTGAATTTTTTAATTGTTAAATGTATTGGGGTGACATTGGTTGGTGAAAACTACATAGGTTCCAGGTGTACAATTCTAAAATACATCATCTATGTGTTAAATTGTGGGTTTGCCACCCAGAGTCAGTTCTTCCAACATCATATATTTGATACCTCCTCCCACCTCCCCTACCTCACCCTCAGGTAACTACTAAACTATTGACGGTGTCCATAGGTTTTGTTTCTTTGTTGTTTTCAGTTTTATAGTCCACATATGAGTGAAGTCGCATGGTTCTTAGCTTTTTCTGTCTAACTTATTTCACTTAATATGATGATCTCAAGGTCCATCCACGATAGGTTCTCCTTTAAGGGATAAATGATTTTAAAGCAAACCTGATGTCTTCAAATGAGATTTTTCCACTGACATGGGTTGAATGGTCAGAACTCTGGTGGATAACGCTAAGGTCACAGCCAATATGCAATCAACTGGTTTTTACTGTAGCTCAACAATACTGTCAGCAATCAAGATACGTGCCCAAGTAAAAGTTGTCAAAAAGTAATTTATTTATTTTTCCCCCAGATGCAGGGTAGAAAAGAAATAATAAAGCCTATTTTCATTTCCAGGATTCCCACACTTGGTCACTGATCTCTCATAAGACATATGCTTGCCTTCTTTTTTTTCCCAGGAAGGTTGAGGTAGAATTCTCCCCATCTCACTCGCATGCCATTTAAAATTCAGCCCCCTTTAGAATTGAAGATCACATAAGGGTGAGAAGTGACTGCAGCGTCCTGAGAGCAAAGTTTTCAACATCACTTTTCAGAGTTTTCTGGTGGGAGAGGAGCTTTTGTGGTGGTGGTGGTGGTGGGCGGGGTGTAGTCAGGTCCTGCGTGAAAAACATCGCCCTGCTGTACATTTGTTTAGTCACGTCTAGTTCTTCGGCACTCTGGGAGAACTACCGCATAAATGAGGCAGGGTGAGCGCTCTCTCTGCATAATCCTTCCCGGTTGGTGAGTTAATCCTCCACCCTCAGCCTCGTGGTCTTACCGCTCACTCTCAGTCAAACTGGTTTTGGTGGCCTGTGTCAATCAAACTGCAACGTGGCACACTTCCCACTGATACTCAAAGAACTGAAAACTCAGGTTACTGTTGGATTTGCCCTGGGGATTTTTACCAAGAACAGCATTATAGCAGTGAAGCAGTTGAGACTTGGTGTGAGTGGTGTGTGTGTGTGTGTGTGTGTGTGTGTGTGTGTGTGTATGTGTGTGTGTGTGTGTGTGTGTGTGTGTGGTGAAAGAGAGAGAGAGAACGTGTATGCACTAGGAAAGCTGACAGATTTGGGTTGACTGCAAGGCTTGGTTCTGACCCAGGTGGACGACGGATACTACTTCCTACCTTCTCATTCATACTCTCTATCTGACCCTGATGAGAGAACTGTAGCCTGCTGGTCAGCCTTCTCTTAGCCTCTGATATAAGCACCATGCCTCAGATTTCCTCCCCAGCAAGGGGGCTGAGAATCTAGCTGCTGAATCATCGATGTGATAACTCCCTGCATTGTGTTGGGTTATAAAAACACCATCAGGGACTATGGGAACCCTGGTGGGAAATCCACTCCATTGTCCTGTGAAAGCATTAGCGTGCCCTGTTTCAAAGGACTAAAAGGTTCTCCAAAATCCTGAGTTTTCAACCATGCCCTCACAGTGATTTGGAAATGCCCTTTTCAGATTTAGAAAGTGAGAAAACCGGGAGCCAGAATCCCAAAGAGCACAGATATACCAATTTGAAGCCTAAAAATTGAGATGATTTTGAATGCATTGTGTATCCCTTTCCCACTCCAGACAGCTGTCCCTTCAGGTAATCACGTCAACAATTTGGGGTGGGGATGTCGTTGTTGAGGAGATATTATTAGACAGAAGTGGCCATTTGGACTCCCGGCTTCACCCTGCATCTTCTTTTGCAGGTTCTAGCAGCTCTCACACCCCCTCATAAGGACACTGGGGACAGTGACTGTAGGGCTTTGTCCCCCCTCTCCTTCCTCCCATTTCCTGTTTTCTCAAGGGTCTTGGTGTCTTCTTTGAAGATGGGCATCAGAGTCCCAGACACAGGGAACACATCTAGGTTTGGCGCCAGCCTTGTGTGGGTTCCTTTTCCACTTTTTTTATTTTTTTCAATGAAGATGAAAGAACATGAACATCAGCGAGTGGAAAGCATTTTTTTCCCTAGAATCACACATGTGACATTTCACAGGGATGCTTCCTAGCTTATTACAATATACTAAAGAGAACTCTAAAAAGTATTGTAAGGAATTCTTTTTCTTGTTAAGATTTATTTTATTGTTTGAGAGAAGGTGAGGGGATGGGGGATGGGGGTGGTCCAGACTAGCCTCCATAGTTGTACATCATTAGTTGTGACATGGTTTCATTTCACACAGGTGGATGTGGGGCTGCATGCGGTGGGAACTGAACTGGGGGCCTCCTGCATGGGAGGTGAGAACCTTCACCAACATGCCAGCAGTTACCAGTTGCACCACAATTCAGCATGTGGGTTTGCTGGGGTCAGAACCCTGGACCTTGCAATTGCAAAGCAAGCACTCAACCACTGAGCTATCCTAGCATCTCTGTAAGAAATTCTTAAAGAAAATATTCCCGTGAGAGGATGTCGATCCCTGACAAATTCACTTTTTATTTATTTTCTGAAAAGGATGTAGACCAGGGTTTTCTCTTCATTTCATATCTCCATCAGAGCTTCTGATCAACATGAGGCTCATTCACTCAACAAATGTTTACAGAGAAATTACTATGTGGCAGACATGAGTCTTAAAATTTCACATGTTTGTGTGAATCAAGATCCCAATGAAGTCTGCATAATACGATTGTTCCATGATATGTTTCCGGAGGTCCCACTGCACCTCTTGTATTTCCTCCCTTTCTGTTTCTTTGTTGAAGAAAGGTCCGCACAGCCTGGAAACCTGTATTGTTTCATATGCTCATCTGTATTTCCTGTAAATTGGTAGTTGGACCTGGGGACTTTGTGAGATTCAAGTCTTTTAAATTAAATAAAAAATTTTTTGACAAGACAAAAATATTTTTTTTACATGGGATTGTGTTCTTTCATTTGGCAGCTTAGGTCTGGTTTTTCCCCTTTGTGGGAGGCTCACACCTATTGATGACCAATGCCAAGACAAAGAATTTATAATATTAGGAATTACAAAATGGTGCATTCCATCATTCCACCTTCATTTGTTAGCTGGACTACTTTTTTGAAAAGAAAACTCTCGGGGATGCTGGGATAGCTCAGCCAGTGGTGTGCTTGTCTTGCAACTGCTAGGTTTGGGGATCAAATCCCAACCCGGGCCCGTGCAAACCCATATGCTGAACTGTGGCACAACTGGTTACCTTCTCTCAAAACAATAAAATCTTTTAAAAATAAAGGAAAGAAAGAAAACGCTCCCCTTGTCTATTATTTGTGACCGAGTGGCATAGTTTGAATAAATGTGAGATGCCTTCTCTTGATTCGCTACTGTTTAAAATAATGAGTTTGGGAAGCCGGGATGGCTCAGTGGGTTAAGCGCTCACTTTGCAGCCCTGGGGACCGAGGATCAAATCCCGGCCCCGGCCCGTGTGAACCCATATGCTGAGCTGGGGAGTGCCCCCAGTTCAGTTCTCACCGGGGCGAGACCCTGGCTCAGTTCCTGCCCTGTGCAGCCCCGGCCACCTGTGGAATGCAACTATGTGGAAAAACCAATGATGTGCAACTATGGAGACTGTTCTGGGCCCTCCCCCTTCTCTCTGTCTCTGTCTCTGTATCTCTCTCTCCTTCTCCCTGTCAAAAACAATTTAAAAAAAATAATGAGTTGGTTCCCCATCTTCCGCGCGTGACCAAATAATTATTTTAAATTTAGTATCATAATGAAGCCCTAGAGTGTATAAATGGCTTTAGGTCACCAAGGATTGTCCTTGATGATGTTCAAGGTGCTCTCTCTGGTCAGTGAGGCCCTTTTCAAGTTGGGTCCTGAGTCCTCCTGCTATGGCCCTGGAGGTTTTGGGGAACTTCTTTGCTACCTGGTATTACCTCTCATACGTCTCCTGCCCTCTAGACCTGGAATCAGCTATTTCTCTGTGGAGCTCTGGTTCTTTGTGGCGGGAAAGGTCTTCCAGCATCACAACAATGTGGGCTCAAGACGGCATCTCAAGTAAATTTATTTTTTAATTCCTGTGTTGGGCTGAGGTTGGAAAAAGGAATTCTTTTACTGTTCTGTTTAAACCCCTTCGTCTTATTGGAATTTTATTCTGTATATTCAACCTTTTGATTTATTTCTTTTTTTTTTTTTTTTTTTTTTT